>VUQS01071245.1:0-22306 GCA_015108495.1 Heterochromis multidens
ATTTTTTCCGCGTAGTCGGGAGGGAGTTGCTGACACACAGTCGTCCGCGCCCTGATGGACAGTCCTTTTCGTTTCATAAATCTGTGACACCAGGATGGTCCACCTCTGAAATTTTCTATCTTCATTTCGGTGGCGACTGTTTTGGCTTTCAGTCGGATCTGCACAGTTGAAACACCTCGCCCGTTTGCTCTCTGTGTGTTCACCCAGTCTTCAATAAAGTCTTCAAGTTTGGGCCATCTGCTTTTATTACCTCTGAAAGCTTTTTTCGTCTTTTTGCACTGAGCCAGTTCTTCACGCTGGCGTCTCCAACGTCTCACCATTGATTTGTTTATACCAAGAGTACGTGCAGCAGCTCTATTTCCCTCACTGAGAGCCAAATCGACTGCCTTTAATTTAAAAGCTGCATCAAATGCATTTCTTTTGTTTGCCATAATGAGGGTTAGTGAATGAAAGCTTCCTTTGCTCCTGTAATACTCGTGTTGCTCTTGCTAATCTAGTTTCTTTTTCGCGCTAATTCGTACGGCACTACTTTGCCTGGCGGACGGACATGTGACCAACATACCACTCTTTTCCTCCGATACTGTGTGTCTGATCACATGCCCTTCCGCCAGGCAAAGTAGTGCCGTACAACAGCGGAACAAACCAAAACAAATCCTCTTACGATATCACAAAAATCATGAAAAATCCATAGAAAAGCCGCACCGGACTATAAGCCGCAGGGTTCAAAGCTTGTGCAAAAAGTAGCGGCTTACAGTCCGAAAATTACGGTAATCATATTTAAAAATAAAGCATTAATTAATGGTAAAATTTATTTGAGCAGTCTTGTAGGAATGGGGTCTAAAAGGCACATTGATGGTTTAGAGGAAGACATTTTTTAATTTAATTAAGAAATATTGCTGTACCTAACGACACATCTGTGGGACGGCTGTGAATATTTTTTTCTCTAATGGTTAATATTTTATTTGTGAAGACATTCATAAAGTCATTGCTAGTTAACGTTAAAGGAATACTTGGTTCATAGAGCTCTGACTTTTTGTCAGCCTGACTACAGTGCTGAACAGAAATATGGGGCCCGGTTTTCCTCGATCAGTGACAAATTGTAAGATGTCCTAGCTTTACAGAGGCCTTTTTATAGAACACCAAACAATTTTTCCAGGCCAAACGAAGATCTTCAAAAATTTGTGCAATGCCATTTCCTCTCTAGCTCATGGGTTATCTGCTATAAGGTGTGTGTTTGAGAGTTATACCAGGGAGTTAAGCATCTCTGATTTGTTGCCTTCTTTTTCAGAAGAGCCACAGTATCCAGAGTCATACGCACTGAGGATGCAACACTATTAACAAGATAATCAACCACTGTGGGAGTAGAGTTTAGGTAGCTGTTTTTGATTGTGTTGGAACATGGCATTGAAGATAACAGTGACAGAATCACTTCCTTAAACTTAGTTACAGCACTTTAAGAAAGACATTTACTGTAACTACATTTATTGTCCAGTGCTGTGTAGTTCAGTATTGTAAAATTAAATGTTATCAAAAAAATGGTGCGACAAAAGAGGATTTTCAGGAAATACTGTTAAATGTTCAGTTTCTATGCCATATGTCAGAACAAGATCCAGAGTGTGATTTAAATAATGAGTGGGATCATTTACATTTTGAGAAAAGCCAATTGAGTCTAATAAAAATTTAAATGAGGTGTTAAGGATGTCATTTTCAAAATCTACATGGATGTTTAAAATCGCCTACAATAATTATTTTATCAGAACTGAGAACTAAATCAGATAAAAAGTCTGAGAAATCAGATAGAAGCTCCCCATTCAGCTACATGAAAATGATCAAAGTAAAGTTAAAGTTATAGAGTAACTCAGTTTACACTGGTTATGTCTTCATTTTGGGTGTTTTTACATTACCTCCCTTTAGGATTGTGAGTTAATCTGACTTTAGAGATGCTGTGAGCCATAACATAGGAAGAGTTCAAATGGAACACAGTGGAGTATTTTGGTGAGAAGAGAAAAAAGTGGACAGAAGGGTGAGGAACATTTCTTAATACAACTATTCATTTTCACCATTGTGATTGGTAGGCTATAGTCTGTTTTTAAATTCCAACCCCAGTAATGAAATGGTATTTTTCACCGGGTTGTCCGTGTGGTTAAGTATTTAAGGTGTGCTTCTTGTACTCTGTCTTCAGGGCATTGTAGTTTCACAGCAAACATAATGCCACCACATAATTTACATTATTTAGCAGTTTAGTGTAAGTGCAGGCAGATTCTCTGAGCACCGTGGCTTAACTCTACTTCACATCATTTATTCACCTCGTGACGTTTTCCACTGATGTAATGGAAAGATGATAAACAAAAGACACAGGAGTTAGTTATTCCACTGCAGCACCAGTGTACCCTGAATGCAACATGAGAGGAAGAGGAAATATGATGAAGAGGCAGAGGAAACTCTAAGTTTCTAGACTAGAACAACAAACAGTAGCTGAAGCACCTGGAAAATGACCCTTATCAGCACCAGCACAAAGTTTTACCACACTCAGCTGCAATGAAAAGAAATGATAAAAACAGGAGCAAACAACAGAGAGAAGTCTATTTCAGCTGTCATAAGGCAACAGGGAGAAAATCAACCACTCACTCTCCCATCACACCTACAGAAAATAAGGAATCACCACTTAACCTTGGGTTTCCTCTTTGTGGGTGGAAACCCAAGCAGGCACAGGGAGAACATGCAAAGTCCACACAGAAAGGCTCCAGCAGATCAGGTGTTATGAACCCACAATCTTGGAAGCGACTGTATTATCCACTGCAATACCATGCTGCCCCATTCTCAAACCAAATACAGCATTTTCTTGTTGCTTGCTACAGGAGCGGTCAACTAAAGTAATAAGTATTTTCTCGTAAAACACTTCCCCCTAGTGTTGAAAGTTTGTTACATTTTGCAGAAGGTAGTATTTTTTTTTTAAAAAGTACCTTTAAGTTACAAAGGACTTCTAAATAAGAGAATTACAAAATTAAGAGAGTATAAAAAAGATAATTTAAATCAGGAGTCGATTTTACAAAACAATAGTGCAATATGCCCCTCAAGGAATTTAATTTATCAAGGGAAGATAAATTTCTTCCTTGCACTTATTCTGTTTCCCTGTATATGCCGCTCTCTGCACACTCAATTGCCCCATGGGGATAAATAAAGCTTTGAAGCCAAAACTATCCAGAATGGCTACAGTGGGATTTAAATGAATATAATATTTTTAAGAGTCAAGTTACTAAAAAGGCAAAATATCAACAGATAAATGATGACAAAGTCAGAGCCACATCCCATTATGAACCCCTGTGGCACATTTCCATACCTTGAGGGCCTCGCTATCCTTCTCTAAGTGCTTGTGCTCCTGTTGATCCTTGGCAAGGGCCAGCTCCTTCATACTGATCTCATCTCTGAGCCGAGTGACCTGGTTGTTCATGGTCTTCATCTTCCTCTTCATCTCTGCAATTTCTTCCTAAGGCAGAGATGACCATACAGGTAAGGGAAGAAGGAAAAAGGTAAAGAGGAATTACAGTATAAACATCTGTAAATATGCTATGTTCAATACAGACCTTCAGTGTAGTTTGATATTTTACATGAAATAATCTCAGGAGGATTGCTTTTCCATTTCCCAGCAAATACTAGTATAATTAAGCACTGCTGAGTGATGATATCAGCAGTGAATCACATGATCACTTTGCTATTACCTGAGTCTCAATGAGGTTCTTGCTGTAGAGGTTCCTTTCAGACACGACAGTCTCCAGCAGGTTCTCTTGTTGTTTGAGCTTACACGTAGCCTCAGTGACCTTCTTCCTCCAGTCAAATATCTCCGTCTCTCTAACTTCTACATCATTCATTTTTTGTTGTACCTGTGGAAAGGAGGAAAATTCCATTCATAAAAAGCATGCTGTAATATTCTAATTAACCCTAACAAGCTGATCCAGTAGACTAGCTCCTCCTGCATGACCTGCCTTCTGCATGAGGCTGCTGGTCTCGTTGATGTAGTGGTCACGTTCTTTTTCCAGCTGCTGGATGATCTTTCGCTGCTTCTGGGCCTCCTGGCGGTAGCCATTGATCTCATGCTCCAAAGTTTTCTTATCCTGCTCAAGGAGCTTGACAAGGTTCTGCTGCTTCTCAGTTGACTGCACAGCTTTGATCATGTTCTGTTCATGGGAAACAAGCATAAACACAGATCATGCACCAAAAATATGTTGATTGTGATGTTGAATTTGTACCGTAAGCATTAAGACAGGCTCTAGTTGGCTGAGGACCAAAAAGACGACACACTAATGTATTACTGTTGTAGAGAAACAACTGGTTGCTGATTATGAATAGTGAGCGAGGTAGATACCCTCTAGGTCACTTCTATATCACTTACTCCTACTCTCCACTGTCCACATTCATACTGACATAATATGGCAGTAGTTACAGAATATTCCTAAAAAAATGTTAAAATATAACAGAATGTAACAATTTCTTCATCATTTAAACCACAAAATTTAAATCACAGCAAAAATTAAATTTGAATTAAATTCCTGAAACTGAGAAGTTTGACTGTTTTTTGAAACATGTATTCTTATATTGAATTTTATGTGAACACTTCTCTGTATGCAAAGGATAAGGTGGAAACCAACATTGAATAACCTTGATCTTTGAGCCCTCACACAGTCTGGCATTGAAAACAAAATGATTTTGTGTATGAAATTACTTAACATCAATGAACACAGTAAAACTCTTCCATCCAAAGAAAAGACATATATAAACAACATCCAGAACCACTGCCCCTCTCCCAGGTCACAAAATCATTTAAGATGGCCTGAGGTAAAGTGGAAAACTGTCCTGTGGTCTCAATACTCAAGATTTGAAATTATTATTCTATTTTATTTTTTTTTGGAAATTAGGATGCCACATCCTCAAGAAAATAGCAACCATCCAGCTGGATGCTCTCTTCTTGGTAGAAAAAAAAGCATTGGTAGGCATTTTAGCTTACATCTATGAAAGCCCTATTAATGCTGACCCAGCCACAGGAGCGCCACAGGAGCGCCACAATCCATTGTACGCCTAGTGCTGGTCCCAAGCCTGGATAAATGAGGAGGGTTGTGTCAAGAAGGGCATCTGTCATAAAATCTTTTACAAATCAAACATGTGGACCATCAGGAATGCGATTTCCATACTCAAGGCCCAGGTTAACAACGACCTGCAGTGCTGTTGACCAACAGGGTGCCAATGGAAACTGTGGTACTGTTGGCTGAAGACAAAGGAAGAGGGGAGGGCATTTTACGAGACAGCAAGACAGAAGGAAAGGCAGGAGTGTGGAGGTGAGAGTAGGGACTTTAAATGTAGGGCCTATGATAAAGGGAGAGAGCTGGCTGATATGATGGAGGTAGATATATTGTATGTGCAAAAAACCAGGTGAAAGGAAAGCAAAGTCAGGAGTATTGGAGGTGGATTCAAACTGTTCTACCATGGTGTAGATAGAAAGCAAATGCAGTAGGGGTAATCTTGAAGGTATGTGAAGAGTATGTGAATAGTGGGGAGGTGAAGAGAGTGTCAGACAGGATGACTTGAAACTCGAAATCAAAGGGGTGATGTGAATGTTGTCAGTCCATATACCCCACAGGTTGGATGTCAGTTAGAGGAGCAAGAGGAATTCTAGATTAAGTTAGATGAAGTGGTAGAGCGTGTCCTCAGGGGGGAGAGGGTGGTGATTTGAGTAGACTTCAATGGACATATAGGTGAAGGGAACAGAGGTGATGAGGAGGTGTTGGTAAGGTATGGTGTTAAGGAGAGAAATCTGGAAGGGCAGATGGTAGTAGATTTTTCACAAAGGATTGAAATGGCTGTGGTGAACATGTACATCAAGAAAAGAGAGGAACATAGAGTGATGTATAAGAGTGGAGGAAGGTGCACACAGGTGGACTACATCTTATGCAGAAGATGCAATCTGAAAAAGATAAGAGACTGTGAGGTGCTGTCAGAATGTAGCTGGGCAGCATCAGATGGTACTTTGTAGGATGACTTTTGAAATGAAGAAGAGGAAGTGAGTGAAGGCAGAGGCAAGGATTAAGTATTGGAAGTCAGTGATGGAAGAATGTTGCGCAGAGATCAGGGAGGAGTTGAGACAGGCTATGTGTGGTAGTGAAGAGTTACCAGATGACTGGGAAAGTACAGATGAATGTCCAGCAGGTTAGGATGATTAAGGGTATCGATGGAAATGTACTAACGAGTGAAGAGAGTGTGCTGAGAAGATGTAAGGAGTATTTTAAGGAGATGGTGAATGAAGAAACAGAGAGAGAGGAGGACAGAGGTTAATGAATCAGGAAGTGCAGAGGATTAGTAAGGCAAAGTGAGGTATGCCTGAGGAATGGAGAAGAAGTGTACTGGTACCGATTTTCATGAACAAGGGTGATGTGCTGTACAGAGGGATAAAGTTGATGAGCCATACCATGAAGCTATGGGAAAGAGTTGTTACAGCTACTGTAGGTTAAGAAGACAGGTGATGATCAGTAAGCAGCAGTATGGCTTCATGATGACACAGAGCACTACAGATGTGATGTTTGCTTTGAGAGTGTTGATGGAGATAGAGAAGGTCAGGAGTTGCACTGTGTCTTTGTAGAGCTAAAGAAAACATATGATAGGGTATTGTAAGTGGAACTATAGTACTGCATGAGGAAGACAGGAGTGGCAGAGAAGTATGTGAGCCTGGTGTAGAACATGTATGATGACAGTGAGACAGTGGTGAGGTGTGTGGTATCAGTGACTGATAGAATCAAGGTGAGGGTGGGATTACATTAGGGATCTGCTCTGAGCCCCTTCTTGTTTGCAATGGTGATGGACAGGTTTACAGACAAGGTCAGACATAAGTCTCTGTGGACTATGATATTTGAAGACAACATCGTGATCTCAAGTGAGAGTAGGAAGGAGGTGGAGATATGCTCTGGAGAGAAGAGGAAAGAAAGTCAGTAGAAGCAAAACAGAATACATGTGTGTGAATGACAAGGAGACCGCTATAATTCAATTCAATTTTATTTATATAGCGCCAAATCACAACAACAGTCGCCTCAAGGCGCTTTATATTGTGAGGTAAAGACCCTACAATAATACAGAGAGAAGAGAAAGCCCCAACAATCAGACGATCCCCTATGAGCAAGCACTTGGCAACAGTGGGAAGGAAAAACTCCCTTTTAACAGGAAGAAACCTCCAGCAGAACCAGGCTCAGGGAGGGGCAGCCATCCACCGCAAGTATAACAGTGAAGATTCAAGGAGTAGAGATAGTGAAAGCTGACAAGTTTAAATACCTGGGGTCTGGCACTAACAAAAAGACAGGAGGCTGAACTGGAGGTGGCAGATGCTAAGATTTCCATTGGGTGTGACCAGAATGGACAAGATTAGAAATCAGTATATCAGAGGAACAGATTGAGCGGTTTGGAGACAAAGTTACAGAGAGGCAAGGTTGAGATGATTGGACATGTGCAGAGAAGTGATATTGGATATATTGGACAAAGGATGTTAAATATGGAGCTGTCAGGCAGGAGAAAAGAGTAAGACAACAGTGTAGTGAAGGACGGGACAGGGTGAGATAGAGACAGATGATCTACTGTGGCAACCCTTAATGGGAGCAGCCGAAAGAAGAAGAAGTAGATATATACAGGTTTTGGGGCAACATATGCTGCACCAGATAGATTTATGTGATGAGGCCTTGCCTATTTTAGCATGTCAATGCCAAACCACATTCTGCACATATTCCAACAGCATGACTCCACAGCAGCAATCTGGGAGCTAAACAGGCCTACAGTCCAGACAAGTCACACATTGATAACATTATGAAACAAGGGAGGTACCAACCTGCTGAGCAGTTGGAATCCTATGTTAAGCAAGAATGGGAAAACATTTGGATTTCAAAACTGGTCTCCTCAGTTCCCAAACACTTACAGTGTTCTTAAAAGAAGAGGTGGAAAATATTCCCATGCCCCATCTTTTCAGAAAGGTTTTGTTGAAATCAGATTAAAATTGAGCATATATTGCAAAAAACAATCACTAATATCCAACATTTGATAAATCTTTGTGCTATTTTCAATTCAATATAGCTTTTAAATTATCTGTACATGCAGTTTTTTTTTTTCTCACATCCTATAAAATGTCCCAGCTACAGCGAATACCTTATTTAAGATGTCTCTCTCTCTGATCAGCTCATCTATGGATTTCTTGTCAACTTCCACTTGCTTTTGGGAAGATTCAAGATCTGTAGAGGAAGAAAGGTGGAGATTACTTGTAGTGATGATCAATTGTGTTTGAAATTTCAAAATTTACCATTTTTCTTCCATGAGTGTGGCACTGTGTCATTTGAAGTCATTTCCTAGGCCTAGAAACTGCACTGAAATATTACACTGCAGTGTAGCAGGGGTAGAAGGGCATTTTAGTGTCTGATTACTTAATGAAAATGATAGCAGTGCACAACTTAAATTGAATTAGGTAGATCACTGTGATCATACAGCAGCTGAAAATAACATTCAGTGCTGTATCCCTCTGCTCTGCTATCAGGTGTTTGTGGCTTGTGTGCATGTGTATTTATAACAATTATAACACTTTCTTACTATCTGGTCCTAATACATCAGCCACCAATATATTGTGTATCCATAATTAAAATTCTACATTTTCAGCAGCTGCTGTGCCTGGTCTCGAAAGGGACACTTTCTCCAGACTGATTCAAAGGATTTTTATTATAGATTATTATATTATATTATATTATATTATATTTTTTTGTTTATTATAATGATTACTGTCACTGCCTCAAAAAAAAAGTATTTTAAATGTTTCAGTGTATACTTGCAAAAGTTCTACTTTTGTTTTTTAACAGACATTTAAATCTACAGATGTAAGATGGTCATTTATGTTACTAAGTGCATGTGTGTTTCTGTGAGTCATAAGGTAAGGTCCTTTACCTTTCTCCAGACCAGCGATCTGTGCTTTCAGTGTCTCCCGCTGCACATCCACATCAGCTTTCTGATCCTCTATCTGGTAGAACTTCTTCTGGATGGCTTCTCTCATCTTTGTTTGTTTGGCAACTTCCTGACGCATCTGACTCACCTCCTCTTCTCTCATCTGACCAGTGGAGGAGGCAAGGTATTTAAAACATTACACACAGTGATGGAAGAGAAAGAGGTTTGTACAAGGGATATGGACAGCATGTTATTGTACAAGCATAGAACAATGACTCTGACTACATTGTGATGTCTCTCTTAGTGAACTCTTTAAACAGTGTCCTCTTGTGGTTCCATAAAACAGAACTACTAATGTAGATCTGCACATAAACA
Source organism: Heterochromis multidens (assembly GCA_015108495.1). Lineage (NCBI taxonomy): Eukaryota > Metazoa > Chordata > Actinopteri > Cichliformes > Cichlidae > Heterochromis > Heterochromis multidens. Next base: position 9,328 of record VUQS01071245.1, read on the forward strand.
CAAAAAGAAAATACACTGTAGGTACTGTGTATTAACTAAAGAGGTACCAGTGTGTCATTGTTGCTTGGTTGATAACAGTGTACCTTAAGCTCATTTGCATTCTGTTGATTTTGCAGGGAGAGGTGTTCTTTGGTTGATGACAGCTGCTCACACTCCTGCTGCAGCTTGGTGTTCTTCCCCTGCATCTGCTCCAGCTCCTTGGCTGACCGTTCATTCAAGATCTGTCACAGTTAGAGAAGGACTGAGGGATGGGAGGAGACTGCATCTATTACCACCTCAGTTTTAATCACACAAACACATATTCAATTTTATTTATATAGCACCAATTCACCATCTTGTAAACCTTCCCTTGACTCTTGCTGATGTCCTTCCATCCTAAATCACCCCTGACACTTGTTTCCACCCACTCCACCCTGCCTGCACTCTATCCTTCACCTCTTTATTGCACTGTCCATTGCTTTGGATAGTAGCAACCCAAGTTTTGACACTGAAAGAGAGGAGCTCATCCTACTAAAAAGTAGTTACTTTTAAAGGTACTTATTATAATTTCCTGTGCTTAAAATTGATAAATAATGAACTACAGCTATTAAGAGAAGATAAAGAAACAACTGCTATCATTTTATATCCAAAAAATCAATGTGTTGTGTTGAACAGATATCATCTAAATTTGAAATAGGGTCTGAATGTACTTTTTTGTATTACCAATTTATACCACAAGATGATGTAGTGTCCAGTCTGCCCTGAACTCAGCTGAGGAAGAAGAAATACAGATGGAGAGGCTGAGGATACTAATGTAGAAGGAAATATATTCTAGATAATATAACAGCAACCAATAGAAATACAAGCGCCTCAGCAGTGACCATTATCAGAACCAGCACCAAGTCCACTCTTGGTTGCAAAAGAGAAAGTGCAAAATGTACCTTTCAGGCCATAATTTGGGGTATTTCTTTTTGTTTTAACCACAGCATCTAAATGTTCTGATCTAAATATGTTGTGGGTTAGACATAGTAATAACAAAAAATGATTTATGCAATGATAATCTATAGTTTTAACTGAGATGATAAATATGATAGCAGTTGTTTTTCTACATGCTACACCAGAAAGATACAGTGCATCTGGAAAATATTCACAACGCTTCACTTGTTCCACATTTTGTCATGTTACAGCCTTATTTCAAAAGGGATTAAATTAAAATTTTCACCTCAAAATTCTACACACAATACCCCATAATGACAAAGTGAAAAAAGTTTGCTTGAAATTATTTCACATTTATTAAAAATAAAAAACAAAAATATAACATGTACATAAGTATTCACAGCCTTTACTCAATACTTTGTTGAAGCACCTTTGGCAGCAATTACAGCCTCAAGTCTTTGTGAGTATGATACTACAAGCTTGGCACACCTATTTTTTGGCAGTTTTGAGCTCTGTCAGAGTGACCATCAGGTTCTTGGTCACCTCCCTCACTAAGGCCCTTCTAGCCTGATCGCTCAGATTGGCCGGGTGGCCAGCTCCAGGAAGAGTCCTGGTAGTTCCAAACTTTTTGCTTGTTCCAAAATAAATTTTTCTGTACCCTTCCCCAGATCTGTGCCTCGATACAATCCTGTCTCAGAGGCCTACAGACAATTCCTTGGACTTCATGGCTTGGCTTGTGCTCTGACATGTACTGTCAACTATGCAACCTTATATAGACAGGTGTGTGCCTTACCAAATCATGTCCAATCAACTGAATTTACCACAGGTATACTCCAATCAAGTTGAAGAAACATCTGATAGAAACAGGATGCACCTGAGCTCAATTTTGAGTGTCATGGCAAAAGCTGTGAATACTTATGTACATGTTATATTTGTGTTTTTTATTTTTAATACATTTCCAAGAATTTCAAGCAAACCTTCTTCACTTTGTCATTATGGGGTATTGTGTGTAGAATTTTGAGGTGAAAAATGAATTGAATCCATTTTTGGAATAAGGCTGTAACATAACAAAATGTAGAACAACTGAAGCGTTGTGAATACTTTCCGGATGCACTGTAATCCATCCCACTTCCTTGCTTACCTTTAGCTCTTTTAGCTGCTGCTCCAGTCTCTGCTGCTCGTCTTTAGCCTTTTGGCCTTGCAGATTCAGAGCTCTGATTTCACCCATCTTGGCCTCCATATCAATATGCAGCTGCTTTACCTCCTTATCCAGCTTTTCCTTCAGCCTCATCTCCCGGGAAATCTCATTCTGTTGCACCTGAAGCTCCTGTTGAAGCTGAGTTTAGACAGCAGACAATCACGAGTCTGTTTGTTTGTCAAAATCAGTGCTAGGGATCACTAGTGAAACCCTTCCACTGGAGCAAAACATGGTTATAGGAATTAAATTAAATCTCCAGAACCTGAGAACTACATTAGTGTATGTTTATATGCACTGGGTTTTTTTTAGCCAAAAAAGTGCTACAAATGGCCATCTGTACATATACGGATATAATAATAATGCAAAGAACTTCTGAATTAGATAAAAATCTGAGTTTGGCGAGGAAGGAGGGCTTTTATAGGGCTTTGTAGTTGTTTAGACAACTACAAAGCCAGGATCTGTCATGGGTGTGTTGTAGAGATAAGGACCCAAGTGCAGACTCTCAGGAAAGCAGAGTTAACAAAAGGCAAGCTGCTTATTTGGGCTGATGGCAAAGGTTCAAAAGGCAAAACATAAAGTACAAAAAGGAAAACAAAAACTATAAACATCCTGAAACCTAAAACTTACAACACAAACTAGGGCTAGGAAACACTGAGCTGGGAAACACTGGGGGAAGGTGAACTGATGCTATGACACAGGACAAGGGGAGACAGTGGGTGTGTTCCAAAAGTACCTCCTATTTCCTATTTCTAACCTCTTTTCCTTGACCTTGATGAAAATGTCATCGAGGTCAAAGAAAAGTGGGTAGGAGATTTGCTAAGGACTTAGGAAAAGAGAAGAGCTGTGCGCTGAGAATTGGAACGACCTTACGCTACTCTCAATGTGACACAGATGTCTGCCGTGTTGAAACTACAATGTGCAGACACAATTTGCCACAATGTGTTCTAACCCTGTTGTTTTATGAAGGTCATATAAATGAGAACAGCCTGTGAAAAATATCTCTTCATTACAAAGGTTGAAATTTAAAAGAATAAGGTTTAGGGTCAGATTTACTAACATCTGCAGCAGCACAAAGACTTCTTTTGATCTTAAAAAGCTGCTGGATTTATTAAAGAGGCTCAGTGTCAGTTTTGTGACTGAAAGTTGTGAACAAGAGTATTTTTGTGGCTGACCTTATGGCATATGGATTTGTAAGAGTTTCACTTTCAGGAGAAGAATATTTAAATGAGTTACGTTATCAGAATGAGTGTGCAATCGGTACTTTGCGTGGATGGCTCAGAGCTGTTTTCGCAGTTGCAAAACTTTGGCTCTGTCCTAAAACTCTTCACTCAGTCCTCACCCTGACTGTTTAGAGGCGAGCCCCACTTATTGTTCCTCAATAACACGGTTTTCATGAAACAGAGCAGAAATGAACTGAAAATAGCTTTTTTTTCTCAGCAGTGTGCACACAGCGAGCGACTTCTCTCTGCTGAATCTGTAATGAATAAAAGTGTTAAGTGTGTTAGATTAATGCCTGAATGTTGCAATGTGCTATTAAAACTAAAAAGCAATGCACGCATTCAAGCATGTGGCACAGTAACATAGTAACTGGGACGGCTCATGATCTGACAGTAAATAATGTTTTGTGTTCTTCTGCACATCGTACAGGTCAGCTGTTCCTAACAGATTTCAGGATTGTAGGGTGGAATAGTTTGTAATCATGCAGCTCTCCTCTGGATAAATCTTGCGCCGCACCTGAGTCCTGATCCTCAGAACCCTTTGCACAGTGCTCAGTGATTTCTATCACATGAGTTATTTCTTATATCAAAAGCACATTGATTCTCCTTCAGCCTCCTCTCATTTATCTGAATTGCCTCACTGTTTTCAGAGAGAAACACATGCGTGAAACCTGAGCTCACACTGGATTATTTTGGTTAGCAGGCATGCAGCGCTCTCCTCACGCTCTGGATTTTTGAGCCACTAATTCGCAATCTCTTGGCAGAATGTGGGTTTTTACTGAAGTGAACTGGCTGCATCTCTGTATATAAATTAAAGTGCATTGGTAGTAGATCACAAAAAATCAAGGCAATGCACAAGGAAGACAAACTCCCAAAATAAAACAGGAAGTGAGATAACTAAACAGGGAAAACACAGACACATGAATGAACTAAATACAAGGGACTTGACACAAGAGGATGACGCTTGAGGGAAGAATTAAACTCCAAAGCAACTGGGAACTAGGAATAAAACTAAAAACACTAAAGAAGAATACATGAAGTAAAAGTAAACCTTAAACAAACCAGGAGTCAAATAGATTACTTAAATAAACAAAACCTCAAAGTCCAAAAACTCAAAAACGCTGGGTAAACTGACCCAGGACCATGACAGGATCTGAATTAGATCATGATGCTAGCTCAGCATCCTCGTGCAACATGATCTTTGTTGTATGCTTCTCTTGTGTTGTATTTCTTGTAGTTTGCTCATATTTGATTGTTCTTACAATTCAGTTCAATTTTATTTTTATAACAAATTTAATTGAATTTTATTTCAATTACATTTAATGATTTAAATAAAATGAATTTAAGACTCCCATTATTAAAAGTTTCTTTTTTGCAGACAGAGTTTAAATCATTGATTCTTCTTGTGTCTCTAGCTTTATGATGTTGCATTATTAGATTCAAATGCATTTACCTGTGAAATATTCTCCATGGCCCTCTCTCTTTCGGCCTCTATCTCTTGCTGGGTTGCAGTGGCTTTGTTTAGTTTTTCTCTTAGACCCTCTGCTGTAGTCAGCAGCTGATCCCTCTCTTTGGTCAGCTCATCAATCATGTTAAATAGATCACTAAAAACCAAAAGAAAAAAACTCTACATATTAAAGATGGTCCCAAAAAACCCCTCACTTAATCCAAAATACCTGTACAGTCAAAAAATGGACAACGGACACACTTCTGTTCTTGGTCCTTGGAAAATCCAGTCTGTATTTCAGCCATTTTCATTAGGTTGGAAACATCTTCCTGTAGTTTTCTGATGGTCTCTTTGTCCTTTTTCTCTTTATCATGAGCAGCATCAACCATTTTCCAAGCTTTATCCAGCTCCTACAGTGTAAGCAAATTATTTTTTTTTAGCAAAACCTACATAATGTGTTGAAATTCAGAAGAAAATTAAAAAAACTAACAAACATATTTCTATACCAGACACCTCATCATCAGCAAAATAGTGCTATGGTCAAACAACTTTGCTCTAGTCTCTGCACATACCCTCTTTAGTGACGTTATTGTTGTCGCATCTTCCTGGGATAATTTCAGAGCCGCAGACACTTTAGTTGAGGTGGACACAATTTCTGCATTCAGCTCCCTGCATTTAGACATTAGCCTCTTTTCATTCTCTCTTGACTTCTTCAGCACATGGATGAGCTTCTCGTACTCCACCCGGATTTTGTCCATGCTCTTGTCCCCAACCAGCTCACTGAGGACCACCTGAAACTCCTCCAAGGACGCAAAAGAGTCTTCTCCTGTTGACCCTGTCTCCTGAAAATACAGCAGGTCCACAGACTCTAAGTCTGTCAGTCAACTCAATTGTATTTACATAGCACATTTAAAAACAATTGAATTTTAAGACCCAAAGTGCTCTCAAGTTAAATTAACATTCTGAAAATATAAAAATACAAAACATAAACCCTATGACAAATATCAAAATAAAAATTAGTTTTAAAGCATGATTAATTACCTAGGCTAAGATTACAATTGGAAAGAATAAATAACAACCAATAAGAAAACCCTGACTTGATTAGAAAAAACAGAAAAAAAAAAAAACATGAGGTGCCACAGGCTTCAATAAAAGCAAGTGAAAATAATATTTCAACTGTTGGACAGGACTTTATGTGGAAGGGCAGACTATTCCAGGGTCTGGGAGACCTAGCTGTGTTTTAAATCGTTTGCAAGATAGGAAAAGAAAGGGTGGAATGGAGAAACCTAAATACAGGGAGTTACAGAAGTCTAGCAAAGAAGTGATACAATCATGAATAGCTGTTTATAAATCTTTTAGGCCAGTTCAGCACCCGGACTTATCTGCCACAAAGCCATACTGTTGTAATAGATACAGTATGTGGTTTAGAAATGTCTTGTTGAAATATACCTTGCCTGAAAAGACATCATCTGGATGGAAGCAAATGTTGCTCTAAAACCTGTATATACCTTTCAGCACTGATGATGCCTTTCCAGATGTGCACGCTGCCAATTCCGTAGGCCCTAATGCTCCCCCATACTATCATAGATGTAGGCTTTTGAACCGAGCGCCCATAACAAGCCATATGGTCCCTCTCCTCTTTAAGATGCAGTGTCGATGTTTTCCAAAAATTATTTCAAATTTTGATTAATCTGACCACAGAACAGTTTTCCACTTTGCTTCAGTCCATTATGAATGAGCTTGGGCTCAGAGAAGACAGTGGCATTTTTGGATCATGTTCATGTATCGCTTTTTCTTTACATGATAGAACTTTAACCTGCATTTGTGCAAACTGTTTTCTCAGACAATGTTCCTAAATAAATGTTCCTAAGCCCATGCAGTGATTTCCATGACAGAGTCATGCCTGTTTTTAATACAGCGCTGCCTGAATGCCCAAAAATCATGGAAATCCAATACTGATTTTTTGGCCTTGTGCTTTGAGATTTATCCAGATTCTTGGAAGTTTATGATGATATTATGCACTGTACATGATGATATAAAAGTCTCCAATTCAATTCAGTTCAATTCAATTCCATTTTATTTATTCAGTGCCAATCCACAGTTGACTCAAGGTGCTTTATATTGTAGGGTAAAGGCCTTACAATATTAGAGAGAAACTCCCAAGAATCAGACAACCCCCTATGAGCAAGCACTTGGTAACTATGGGAAGGAAAAACTCCCCTTTAACAGGAAGAAACCTCCGACCGAAGGAGGCTCAGGGAGGGGCAGCCATCTGCCGCAACTGGTTGGGTTGAGGGGAAAGAGAAGAGAGCAGAGGGAGACAGGACAAAAGACACACTATGGGAGAGAGCCAGAGTTTAGTCATTACTAGAGCTGGTTTAAACCTCTAAATGTAGTAGTGGTGTATAAACACATGGAGAGTGAAAAAGAAATGCTCAGTACATCATGGGAAGCCCCCCAGCAGCCTAAGCCTATTGTGGCATAACTAAGGGATAGTTCAGGGTCACCTGATACAGCCCTTTATCAAAAAGGAAAGTTTTAAACCTAATCTTAAAAGTAGAGATGGTGTCTGTCTCCTGAATCCAAAGCTGGTTCCACAGGAGAGGGGCCTGACAGCTGAATGCTCTGCCTCCCATTCTACTTTTAAAAAGCCAAGGAACTAGGAGTAACCCTGCAGTCTGAGAGCAAAGTGCTCTATTGGACAATATGGTAGTACTGAACGGGCTGTGAAGAATTTTTTCTTTAATGGTTAAAATTTTATTTGTGAAGAAATTCATGAAGTCATTACTAAGATATTTTACCTTTATGGAGGGCTTAATTATAAAGTAACAAACTATTTTCCAGGCTAAAGGAAAGTCTTCTCAATTAGTGAACGTCCATTTTCTCTCCAGTTTATGAGCTATCTACAAGTCTTCACAATTTTAGTTTGAGGAACATTATTCTGAAAATGTTCCACAATTTTTAGATTCCGTCTTTTGCAGATTGGTGAACCTCTGCCCATCTTTACTTCTGAGAAACTCTGCCTCTCTAAGATGCTCTTTTTATACCCAATCATGTTACTGACCTGTTGCAAGTTGCAAGAAAATTAAAATGTCTCTCCTTGACGTTGATGCAAACAGGTGACTTTTCACACGATTACTTTTGTCTGACTTTATGTTAACTGCTCAGTGTTCGTCAATGTTACTTTCACTAAACCATTTTCAAAATAAACTTACCTCCATGCTACGAACTCAAGTCACTTTATAATTTTCTGCTAAAATTCCTTAGCATAGCACAAGGGTTTCCATCAACAGAGCTGTTGTCATTGGTTGCTAAGCAACCCTGATCTCGCGAGAGACAGGAGTCTCGAGGATTTACAAGGGAAAAAAAGTTTTGTTTTGGAGCAAAGTCGGCACGTAGGCGTTCTTCTTCTTCTTCTTCTAAATCAGATTTGACTGGTGGTACTATACATGCCGTTTTTATGTCCCAGTGACCAGAAGTGTAGTGCTATTTGTTTAAGTAGCGGAGCATCGGCCACGCGCACGCCCGTGCACGCGCACGTTTAAGTTGTTATTCTTTTCTAACCCTGTTTCACACAACGGCAAGTTTACATTATTCAGCTATGACTGAGCAAAAGTGATCAAATGTCAGACTGAATGTAAGAACATAAAGTCTGGTCATAGTCATCACTTCTTACATGCTGGTTACAGCTCTTTGCTCCCTGGATGTGTCATTCTTAGCTGTGTGACAGTTGCCTGCTCTTTCTCTCTAACTTTGATGCCATCTCTCTCCCTCAGTTTTTCTCTGGTGAATTTTGAATTCTACATTTTTCATAAGGTTAACGTCAGAGTTAAAGATATACAGTATCTGACAGCTCAAGTGGAGGAAGGATTCGTCCAGAGGAGGGCTGCTTTGTTACAAACTATTCCACCGTGTAAACATGAAATCTGTGGTACAGCTCACCTGTACTGTGCGCAGAAGAACACAAAGCAGTATTTACTGTTGTTTACCGTTTTGTTTTGTTTTTGTTTGTTTGTTTGTTTTGTTTTTTTCCTTTACCATGTAATGGTATGTGTTTATTAAAGTCAGTATTTTATACAAGAAGATTCCGACATTAATCCACAGCACGATCACTGATCATTGATTGGAGCATTTTGACAGATAATTCAGTACATAGTACAGATCTGAGAAAAGTATGAACTACATTGAAGTGGCAGCGCAAACAACTTTTATTTTGGTTGTGAGATTCATGATAGTTGGAGTGTTCATTTATTTTGAAGAAGACGGGGAAATGTTATCAGAAAGATAACACCTGTCTCAGGTGGATGGCTCAACGCTGTGAGTGTAGGGCTAAAACTTTTGCTCTATCCTGTAACTCTTCATTCAGCTCTTATGCTGAGTGAGTTATGGGTTTGAGTTTTAAACTCAATAAGCAGACGGTTACTTCACTGGAGACTGGAGCAGCAGCTAAAAGAGCTAAAGGTAAGCAAGGGAGCGGGATTGATTACAGTGCATCCCGAAAGTATTCACAACGCCTCACTTGTTCCACATTTTGTTATGTTACAGCCTTATTCCAAAATGGATTAAATACATTTTTCACCTTGAAAATCTACACACAATACCCCATAATGACAAAGTGAAAAAGGTTTGCTTGAAATTCTTGGAAATGTATTAAAACTAAAAAAAAACTAAAATAAAACATGTACATTAGTATTCACAGCCTTTGCTCAATACTTTGTTGAAGCACCTTTGGTGGCAATTACAGCCTCAAGTCTTTGTGAGTATGATGCTACAAGCTTGGCACACCTATTTTTGGGCAGTTTCTCCCATTCTTCTTTGCAGAATCTCTCAAGCTCCATCAGGTAGGATGGGGAGCGTGCACAGCCATTTTCAGATCTCTCCACAGATGTTCAATTTATCAAGTCTGGGCTCTGGCTTGGCCACTCAAGGACATTCACAGAGTGGTCCTTTGTTATCTTGGCTCTGTGCTTAGGGACATTGTCCTGTTGGAAGATGAACCTCAGACCTGATTGGTGGAGTGCTGCAGAAATGGTTGTCCTTCTGGAAGGTTCTCCTCTCACCACAGAGCTCTGTCAGAGTGACAGTCGAGTTCTTGGTCACCTCTCTCACTAATCCCCTTCTACCCTGATCGCTCAGATTGGCCAGCTCTAGGAAGAGTCCTGGTGGTTCCAAACTTCTTCCATTTACAGATGATGGAGGCCACTGTGCTCATTGGGACCTTCAATGCTGCCGAAATTTTTCTGTACTCTTCCCTAAATCTGTGCCTTGATACAATTCTGTCTCAGGGGCCTACAGGCAATTCCTTGGATTTCATGGCTTGGTTTGTGCTCTGACATGCACTGTCAACTATGGAACCTTATATAGACAGGTGTGTGCCTTTTCAAAATCACGTCCAATCAACCAAAGGTGCTTCAACAAAGTATTGAACAAAGGCTGTGAATACTTTAGTAGCTGTTATATTTGTTTGTTTGTTTTTAATACATTTAAAAGAATCTCAAGCAAACTTTTTTTCACTTTGTCATTATGGGGTATTGTGTGTAGAATTTTGAGGTGAAAATTGAATTTAACCCATTTTGGAATAAGGCTGTAACATGACAAAATGGGGAACAAGTGAAGAACTGTGAATACTTTCCGGCTGCACTGTATGTGTTGCAGTGTAGAGAGTTATTGTGCAATGTATGAAGGATTTCCTTTATGTATGCAGTGCTAATTGTGCAGTAAGTGTTGCAGTCGGTGGTCAGGATTAACCATGATGGATAAAAGTTTGCTTAGTGACCTCCTCTCCACCACAGCTTCAAATGTGTGCAGTTTGCAGAAACAAACAATAGCTGAAATGTGTTTCAGACATACTGTTAGGTCCAAGAACTTCAGCTTATTGCAACTCTACAATATGTATGATGTTTCACCAAAGGTAACCCTGAAACCACAGGTGTTGTGTTTGATGTTCTCTCAGGGTACTGATAGTGATCCCTGAATCTATGAAACATTAGCAATTTAATTTCTAAATTAATTAGCTATGGCTTTTGATCCTACTTAATGAAACTATAAGAATATTGTGTATTTAGTGAACCCTCATGTAATTATTTCAACTGAACTGTTGAGCTTTCATTTGTCAGAGCACAACAAGACAGCTGATCATATATGGATAATTAGGTTTGATGGTTAATTAATGATTGATTAATTAATGATAACTTAAAAAATATTAGTTTGGATTTACATTCATTTGTTTCATGGAATATGGAATTTTTGACAAATTATTCTGTTATTTTCTGGAAATATCTTAATTATTAGGACATTTAATTAAACTCAGTTTCAATTCAGTTTTATTGCTACAGAGCTAATTCACAACAACAGTCACTTCAAGACACTTTATATTATGAAGTAAAGACCCATCAGTGTAAGAAATAAAACCCCAAGAATCAAACAATAACCTGTGAGCAAGCACTTGGTGACAATGTGAAGGAAAAACTCCCTTTTAAAAGGAAGAAACATCCAGCAGATCCAGGCTCAGGAGAAGCAGTCAACTGCAGTGATTGGTAGGGAAGGGATTTAAAATCTTATATAGCATATAGAAATTATGATAAAGAAAATGATTTCCTTCTTGCACAACTATTACTTTTACTTGTGATTCTTGAAGTAGGTTTTCTAAATTCTGAATATATTGTCTTTAATTGGAATTGAGTGTTTTTATCTTTGCTGTGGTATTTATTTAACTGATCTTTTTAGTTTGAATGTATTTTTCTATTTCTTAAAGATGATTGGTGAGTCTCTGTGGGACTGACAAAGCAACAGCACAGAGTTTTGAGGAGTTTTCAGAAGATGCCCTTTGCATTCTTTTTCTTCTTTCTTGTTTTAAGGTATGGTCTCTGGGAACATGAGGAACATTGACACTGTGTCTCTAATTTTTTACTGATGTTTATTCCCCACACCTAAAACAAGAAAACAGTTATAAAGCTTAGCTGGTTGTTATATGAATATAATTAAGACTGCTAAAGGTCAGTTTCAGAAGAGCTTTAGCTTCCTCTTCATCAAAATCATTCAGTTCAAACTCCCAAAGCCTTCAAAGAGAAACAGGTTTTATCTTAGCATTTACACTTCATTACAAACAGACTTTCATGTGTAGAGGTGGATGGTCTGTATGTGTCATAGTAACTCACTGCACTCTGAGTGTCTTTTTGCTCTCCTCCAACAAAAGGTTGATCACATCTTTAGCAGTGATGCAGAATCTGATTTTCCTGCTAAAGTCTAAGGAAATCCATCACCAGTGTAATCTAAAAATAAAAGAAGGCACTTAAGCATAACCATGCTCAGTTTCTAAGAATTTACCAGATACTTTAAGTCAGTGTTGGCTTGACTGGATACTTGGTTTTGCCTGAGTTCTGTAGCTGTGGGCTGTGAAGGGGAATGATACATATTTGAAGCCTGGCAGCATCTGATATACACTATATTGCCAAAAATATTCACTCTTCTGCCTTCACAAGCATATGAACTTGAGTGATATCCCATTCTTAATCCATAGGGTTTAATATGATGCCGGCTCACCCTTTGCAGCTATAACAGCTTCAGCTCGTGTGGGAAGGCTTTTCACAAGGTTTAGGAGTGTTTATGGGAAATTTAGACCATTCTTCTAGAAGCACATTTGTGAGGTCAGACACTGATGTTGGATGAGAAGGCCTGGCTCGCAGTCTCCACTCTAATTCATCCCAAAGGTGTTCTATCGGGTTGAGGTCAGGACTCTGTGCAGGCCAGTCAAGTTCTTCCACACCAAACTCGCTCATCCATGTCTTTATGGGCCTTGCTTTGTGCACTGGTGTGCAGTCATGTTGGAACAGGAAGGGGCCATCCCCAAACTGTTCCCACAAAGTCGGGAGCATGAAATTGTCCAAAATATCTTGGTATGCTGAAGCATTAAGAGTTCCTTTCACTGGAACTAAGGGCCGAGCCCAACTTCTAAAAAAACAACCCCAAACCATAATCCTCCCTCCACCAAACTTTACACTTGGCACAATGCAGTCAGACACCAACGCTTTCCATTGCGCTTGGTGATGTAAGACTTGGATGCAGCCGCTTGGCCATGCAAACCCATTCCATGAAGCTCTCTCACTGTTCTTGAGCTAATCTGAAGGCCACATGAAGTTTGGAGGTCTGTAGCTATTGACTCTGCAGAAAGTTGCCGACCTCTGCGCACCATGTGTCTCAGCA
>VUQS01071249.1:0-32840 GCA_015108495.1 Heterochromis multidens
TATACTGCCAGAAGTATTCGCTCGTCTGCCTTCACACGCATATGAACTTGAGTGACATCCCATTCTTAATCCATAGGGTTTAATATAATGTCGGCCCACCCTTTTCCGCTATAACAGCTTCAACTCTTCTGGGAAGGCTTTCCACAAGGTTTTTATGGGAATTTTTGACCATTCTTCCATTTGTGAGGTCAGACACTGATGTTGGACAAGAAGGCCTGGCTCGCAGTCTCCGCTCTAATTCATCCCAAAAGTGTTCTGTCTAAGGCCACATGAAGTTTGGAGGTCTGTAGCTATTGACTCTGCAGAAAGTTGGCAACCTCTGCGCATTATGTACCTCAGCATCTGCTGACCCCGCTCTGTGATTTTTACATGCCCTACCACGTCGTGGCTGAGTTGCTGTTGTTCCCAATTGCGTCCACTTTGTTATAATACCACTAACAGTTGACTGTGGAATATTTAGCAATGAGGAAATTTCATGACTTGACTTGTTGCACAAGTGGCATCCTATCACGGTGTCACGCTGGAATTCACTGAGCTCCTGAGAGCAACCCATTCTTTCACAAATGTTTGTAGAAGCAGTCTGCATGACTAGGTGCTTGATTTTATACACCTGTGGCCATGGAAGTGATTGAAACACCTGAATTTAATGATTTGGATGGCTGAGTGAATACTTTTGGCAATATAGTGTACCTAAATCTTATAGGTGGTCTGAAATTTAGATATATGTAACTCCCTCACCAAGCAAATACAACAAACACTAAAGGTAGCTAAAGTTTGTTCTCATGGTCTTGTGCAAAAGTCTTCTTACACTTCCATTTTTCTATCCTAACTTAAAACTGCTGTTAAATTTTATTTCAGCTGCTGTTTTGTCTGGCTGTCACCTGTGGGTTTCAGCAGGGTTTCATCCAAAGATCTGTACATTTCTTTTTGAGCAACACATTTCTTGTGAGACTCATGTACTGCCACTTCATGTCATATTCTCCCCTGTGCGGGATTGGAAAATAGCTGGCAGAAAACTTCTCTGGTTAACTCCTTATATGAAAGTGAAGGCATTTCTCAGTCTGTATTCTAGCTCAGTTTCCCTTTCTTTATGGTAGTTTCTATTGTTTTTTTCCATCGTATATAACTTAGGCAACAAAACACAGTAACAAGTTAACCTGCACATGAGCCATAATGACAGCTTTCCCTGCTTTCTTGCAATGTCACTGGATAAAAGCCAAACTTTTAACCAGTGTCTGTTTTGCAGTGTAAACTTTTGAAAACTACAACTATGTGCAGTCCCACATAAAGCTGGGAACGTAGTCATCCAAGCTGAAGGTGACTGGGTTGGATGATGGCTGTGCAAAACACACAGTTTTCACATTGTAAGCTGAGGATCACATTTACATACCAGTATGTGCTTAGGATTAAGCAACAAAAGCACTTTGCTTAGAATCATAAATCATAGTTGTGTTTTAAATAATGCATATTAATGTATATTAAACCATTGTGTTTCAATATTAAAGGAGACTACAATCATTCTGTAACCTTACCAAGTGCTTGCTTAATGTTTAATAATTCTGTAGTCTCTATCAGTGACTTTAGCATTGAAAGAGTGGAAATATATTAGGCAGAAAAATATGTTTAGTATTGGCATATTTAAAATGAATATGTTCATCAATAACACTTTCCTTATACAAAATATAATCTGGTCACAATTAAGTCTTTTTTTTTTCTTTGAGAAAATGTTGGTTAATGAGAACAGAATATCTTTATTAGCATATTTCCAAACATTTCCAACTGTGGCACACAAACAATCATTTATTCAGCATTAATGTGATGCACTTAGAAAGTTGTGTCACTCTGAGAGATTTTGCTGCTTATTGTAAAGTGCATGCCATGTCTGTTTGGTTTCAAAGCTCACTGCCCTACCTACCATCTGGTTCATCTCTCTAGATGCCAGCAATTTTTAAGCCAAAGACAGGATGCTGAGGTCCCTGCCACCAACCAGAGTGTAATGATCGATTTTCACCATGCATCCTGCAGCCTTGGCAAGCTGAAAAAAAAAGAGACACTGGGCTTCTGAGAGCAGTGTAATCTTCCCACGACACAGTGTTTGACACATGTGCAGCTGGGGAGAGATTGTTAAGATTTGCACATTGATCCACACACTGGCCCTCCCTACAGGCTCTGTCATTTGAATGAAAAAGGAGGGAATATTTTTGCAGTGGCGTGAAACCATCAAAAGAGTCAGTATGTCTCCATGAAGAATGGAATGGGGGTCATGATCCACAAGGGACATCTGTAGGAGAATGAGAAGCCAGTTTGAATTACTAATGAGGAAGAAGGCAAATGGGAGATGATTGGAAGGAAGGAAATAGGATGTAATCAAGAACTAACTGGAGGAAAGAGGTATAATTTTTTACTTTGAACGACAGAGTCTCATTCAATAAGACATGAAAGATAAATCGAGACAAAGGACATAAAGCATGCAGTATTTCAGTGCTGTATAATTTAGCAGTCTATACACTTTTGTATGTGTCCTTTTAAAACTTGACCCCGTTGAAACAGTTAACCACTAGCCCTGATTTTAGATCAGCAATGTGAATATTCCTAGCTCTTAGCAGTAATCTCATCAGCTTAATTATCACATAAGTTGGACTGATCAGCGTTCAAATAAGTCAGATGAGACTTAGGTTAATTAACATACAATCCCTCTTCAGTTGATGTGGTACCTCTATTACATAGATGTAGTGGATAAAGAAACAGAAGCCAGGTAAAATTAGAAAACGCTTTTTTTTTTTCCACTCATAAATTTGCTGGGCACTAAGACAAGCCTCTTATCACTAAAAGGTCATAAACCTGCTTGAGGGGGCTGTTAAGCGTGTCCTCTGGCTCTCTCTCTCACTCTAGCTTCACTGCCATGCCAGCACATTTAGTGCAGGATAGGAGTTCAAATCATTGGCACCCACATGTTCCATCAGCGATATGGGAACCAAGCCACGACAAAAGAAACAAGTTTGGGTCGGAATCCTGCTAATGATGACGATCACTTGAATCCCAAAGAAAAAATCTTTAACAACGCACAAACAGTCAAAGCATGTCCAAGGAGAAATGATGGGAAATCGATGTATAGGAAGATTCAAACACTTCACAGCCTCGTTTAAATGAGTTACAGCCTCACGTCTTGTGTCTTACTCGACCCTTTTTGAACACTGAGCAGTAAAACTGCAAATGTAGTCCTTTTTTCTCTTTTTTTTGACCCAGCGGGAACACAGTGATTAATTACATCTTCATGCATTGTCTTCCATCTGGCAGGGTTACTTATCTCCCCAGGATGAATGACTATTCAGACTACTACCATTTCTGTAGTAGGGTCTTTTGCCACTAAAAGTGTAATAATTTGAGCCATTTCATGCAATAACTGAAATGATTTTCTTATTAACACATACATTAGCAGTACATTTCTCCATCTACATAGACAGCAAAGCAATTAGACCTCAGGGTATTCTTAAAATTGAGTTAAGACAAACAGTTTATGGAGTGTATAGTTAAAGGTTTGAACTTAAAAAATGAATTCAAAACTTATTCACTTTGCTGGGACGAAATAGTTCAATTATTGCTAAAAATTCTGGTTTAAAATTCTCAAGACTAAAATGTTCTCTTACTTAGTTTGGAATATGAAGCATGCTATAAGGTGATAACTTTGTTTGGTCTGATATGACCATTGGCTAAAGGTGGCTAATGTTTTTCCAGATGTTTCTGATTTGTTTTCTTTAATTTAGCATGTTTAGCAAGCTGCAATAACTGTCACAAACTGCAGTTCCTCTAATGGCCACTTAGGGGTGGCTCCAAAAGCGAGTCAATCGCCACAGGCTCTCGTGTTAAAATGCCCAAATTTAGTGCAGACATAAGTTAGCTGAAAAATAATAATCCAGTTTTGGTATGTGAAAGTCTTTTTTTTGTATGCTACCTAGCTCTAATTATCAGCTTCTTGTGTCTGTTCTGTGCACTCATACAGTCTGTGGATACTGTTTGCTAACCAAGCTTTAGTTGATCATTTAGAACTCCACAGTCTCACCAAATTTTGTAAACCATTGAATGACATCATGAAGGCTGCATCCACTTTTTTGTATAGTCAATTTAACTGCTGCAGAATAGTGTAACACTATCATACTTAGAGAATCAGGATAGTTTGTTGGGGGAATGTGTCTGAAGTAACTTAAGCTAATGAATATTTTCTAACAGTGTTTCAAATAATCTAGCATAAAGTTAGCAAAATGAATCAAATCATCATTTACACAGCAATAAATAAAAGTTTATCTGCATTAGCTAACAAAGTTTCTGCTCATCACAGACTAAGACTAGAGCAGCAAAACTGTACAGTACTGTGCAAAAGTCTTGAGTCACCCCTCATTTCTTTATATTTTGCTAGGACAATGAGAAATGGGTGCAGCAATTTACTGAAATGTGCAAACATACATGGAAACACAGCATATAAAGCAAAAACAGTGGTAGAGAGATTGTACGATTCTAACGAGTCAGTAAAGTCAGTATTTGATATGACTACCTTTATTCTTCAACACAGGCTGAACTCTCTTAGGCAGCTTTCTTGTAATTTCTTTAGGTCTTCAGGAATAGTTCTCCAGGCTTCTTGAAGGACAATTTAAATCTCTTCTTTGGTTGTTTGCAGCCTTTTGTTTCATTCTCAACTCTCTTTCTTCAATAGTGTTGAGATCTGGACTCCATGACTATAGTGTTTCATTGTGTGTTTTCTTATCCAAGTATGCTTTTGCTGTATTGTTGTGTTTAGGATCATTGTCATGCTGAAAAATGAAGTTGTTCGCAATCAGACGCTTTCCAGATGGTGGATCAAAATCTGATGGTGCTTTTCCGTGTTCATAATGCCATCAATTTTGACAAGCTCCTTAATACCACTGGGTAAAATGCAGGTCTACCACGTTTTACAGATGGTATATTGATGATGATTTGAACCAGGAACTTCAAATTTGGATTCATCATTCCATAAGACCTGATCTTCCGTCCAGTTCTTGTGTAATTCAGTATACCACAGCCTTTTCTCCTTGTTTCCCTTCCTTAACAATGTCTTCTTGACAGCCACCCTTCCATTGAGACCATTTCTGATGAGGCTTTGGTGAACAGTTTCATCAGAAATGGAGAGTCAGATATATCTCTCAGGTCCTGTGTCAGGTCTTTGTTGGATTTTTTTCTGTTTCTTAAAGACATGACTTTCAGATACTATTCATCTGCTGTAGATAGTTTTGTAGGCCTACCACTTCTTTTGTCCTCCACTTGTCCAATTTCCTCAACTTTTTTAAAGGAAACACTGCACACCAAGTTCTTTGCTATTAGCTCTTTGGAAATCACCTATTTGGTGAAAAAATAAAATTTTATGCCAGTCAAACTGTTATCTTTGGTATTTTTCATAGATTCAACTAAAGAAATGGGAACAAATTATGTGTTTTCCCAACAGGCTGTCTAAAGATACAATTTAAAATAGGTTCTTTGCTAAGTTGTCTATTATGTGTAGAGACAACACTGGTTCATTCCTTGTCAGGTATCTTTTTTATGCTTCATTGATAGGTCAATGTTAAGAGGCTTCACAAACAAAATCAAACAAAAAAAAAGGTCAGTTACAAGGAGAGGACTGAGTGAGAACGCAGCCAATGTCCAAAGAAAAACTCTGAATGACCTTCAGAAAGTCTGAAGAACTATTGCTCAAGACCACTTTTAAAAAATTACAAGACAGTCTGGCTGCTTGGAAACAAAATATAAAGAAATGAGAGGTGAGTCAAGACTTTTGCACACAACTGTATATTACTGAATGTAGGATAAAAGGATAAAAGACTAGAGTAAAAGAAGCTGTAAATGCTGTACCTGATACTCCGTTTCACCTCAAATTGGCTCTCATGTGACAAACCGTCACTTCATTTAACCACACGTCAGATGAAAACTCGTCCAAGCTGCCCCTGTGTGCGCTGTCGCTCGATACGACACATGCTGTGTTTGGCATGCCTCGGTTTGATGCTGCTTCAAAGTACACACTATATACCAATGTAAACACTCACATGCCCTCTTCTCAACTGCGGTGGCAGTCTTGTTTAATGAGAATTGAGAGAAGATGGTCTCTAAATGAGCAGTGAGCTGTAGACAGTTAAATAAACAGGTGCTGAAGAAGAGGGAGATAAAAGAAAAACTTGAGATTGGGGGATGAAGAGAGAGGGAGAAGAGAGAGGAGAAGGAGATATCTGATCCTTAGTTGAATGAACACTGTTGAGTTATTCATGTGGCCTCAAAGCAAAACTTCAAAAACATTGGGAAAATATCATACATCTCTCATCTTCCTTTTGTGTTTGCTGAGAGAAAAGCAGAATGTAAATCTCAGACCACACCGGTGAGGTGCCTGTTTAACGAATACACATTTTCAGGTTCATTAATTGGTTGACTTTTGCTTTTTCTGTTTTGTAAGAAAGCACGTACCTTTCTGTATACATTATTGTCTTTTGTGAGAATTTGAAAGGAAAGTGTTAATGCAAAAATGAACGGGAGTGATTGGTCCAGCAGACCACTACCAAAACACAAATTTCCTTCATAAGATTGACAAGTGTTTGACATTACCTCAGTTATTGCTTTGATTAAAATAAACAGCTACAACATCATGTAAAAAGTTCTTTAAGAGCAAATCCTATCTTAATTGAATAAGACAAAAGTTTTAAAGCTTTAGCTCCTTACATTTTATGAACAGAGACAACCTAAAGAGAGGCTAATCCCTTTCTAGTAATCCCATTTTATCTAAACTCACTATAGTTTACCTAGAGGATGCCCGTGAGATAGTCCACAGTTTGTAAATGGAGTTAAATCACTAAAATAATTATTTACACTTACTTACACAAAAAGAACCCAAATTTTATTTTAATCTTTGCAAATATAGTATCGGTTATATGCCAAATTTTAAATTAAGCAATACTAATTTCTTATTTTTGTTTGTTTTGATCTCCTACACTCCTTTCATGGCACTGGTTTACAAGCAATAATTAAAACAGATGTTAGAAGTGTAGATAAAGCAAAACAGGAACTTACATATATGTATAAAAAGCAGCTGTTTGCGGTGGTCAAAGGTAACTGCAGAAAACTGCTGCTAGAAATTCTCTGCTGCTGCTTGTTTGATTCATGAAATCAGAGTAATCTAAAGGGTCGTGATGGTGTATGATTCCTTATACTTAGAAGGGTAAAAAAAACACAAAAAAACCCCCAGAAACCACAATGAGACAACATTAAAAAATCTAAAATGGAACTCTATCTACTTTCTTGACTCCTTCTATTGAAAACATAATGCAACTTGCCAGAGAAACATACCTGAACATGCATTTTTAGGCTGCAGCTCAATACAGCCACAGACCTATAATTCTCTCATTTTTTTGATGGGTATTTTGATACTGGAGAAGTAGCTTATACTACACATACACTATGGAAAACAGTGGTTGGAGACCGCAGCACAATCAAAGTTATTGCGATGTGTGCAATTAACTTGCGGTCTTGTTGCTTTTGAAATGCTTACTTCAAAGTCGGGGGACCAGGTCTGCAACTAGTCATCTGCCATCTTCAAAGTGACTTTAGTGCGTCAAGACTGTGAGTCAGTCTGCTATCAGTCTGTTATCAGTCTGCTATTAGTTTGCAATTGAATGGGCTCAAATTGGCAAATATGTGCAATTTGTTTGCGATAACAAAGAGATTAACTGTGGCAAATAACTGTGTGACAAATCTGTTGCTGTCTATTGCAAATCTGTTGCTTGATCAGAGCCATTGGCTTGCTTTGACCAAGCTCTAGATGCCATTGCTCTTCTCATCTGACACTCAAAAAGAAATCAAGTTAAAGTATTTCCTAAATAAATAATTTGAATTCATCCACATGCTAAAATAAAAGTTCACTTATTATATTTTAAAAAGGCCAGAGTTCTTAACATTTTTTTTTATCCAACATAGCTTGTACTTTTCCAAATTATTTGATTAGATACATTTGCTTTGACAAAATTAGGATTTAAGTTTGATTAGGATCAAACTACCCCTCTATGCCATTTGATTATTTGTTAAATAGTCAAATGGCATGGCATAGAGGGGCAGTGAGGCACTGACCATGGCAGTAAATGATCGTTTAGTGCTTTAGCATGAAATTAACAATTGGATGGTGCTTTGTGCTTTTATAATCCACTGCTGTCAAGTGTGGAAGCTTTTTTATCAGTGTTTTTTTCAACCACAGCAGAGACAGATAAAAGCATACTTTGCTGTAGGTTACAGACTGTGTGACCTACGAGTTCATGTAAGTAATTTCATCAGAGGCTAGAATAATTTTAGCCAATTTGACTTCCTCTGCAGTACATTAAACACACTAAAAGACACTCTTGCCATTTCAATGCTGTAACTACAACAGTTGATGAGAAAAACAGCAAAATGTTCAGGGAAAAATTTCTGGGTTTACACTTTCTCCTGGATCTAAGGCTTCATGAATTTTAATAGATCTTTAATAAATGCTACCAAAAACTAAAGGTAGTGTCACAGCACATATGATAGAAGCCTTGAAATCATTAGGAAATCAAAGATAAAGGTCTTGGTGTCCCTATATAGCCCATAGTTTTGAAGCTAGCTATACTCAAAGGAAAACCCAGAACTTTAGAAAAACATGCTGGAGCCGCACTGTCTGGGGAGGCATGGCAAAAAAGTGTCCAGGCTTTGATATAGCTCGTTGCTTGCCTCAATGTGTCTGTGAATATTGAATCAATGAGGCACCATAGCACAGAAAAACCAATATGTAATTTCCCCCCAGACACTCCCTGGGCCTTCTCCTGTTTGCACCCAGGAGAGCACAGCATTCATGTAATAGTCATTCAACTGAAAACCACGAGTGTGGCAGCCGTGCTGCTTTCTCAGACAGACGCTACGCACACTGAAGCTTTAAAGTATCTGTTTCTCTGCACCAGTGGCTCTTGGTACATGTAGCTGTGAGAATATTGCAATGCTTTACTGAAACTGTACTGTATAACAAAGTGAAGGAGTAGGGAAAAAAAATCAAACAACATTTTTATTCTGTAGTATTCATGGATCCAAACAAAGCTCAGAATGTGGGCCACATTTGATTGAATGCCAGTTTGCCACATGTGTCAGGTCTGAAAAACAGATGATTTTTCATACAAGCAACAAAGAAGCAGAGTTTCAACAAGGCAAGATCAGCTGTGTCCACACTGCAGGTGCAACAGTCTAAAATAAAACTGCTGATTTATATAATCTGACACGTGGAACTGTCTGGATAATCATAAAAAAATGCTCTGACAAACAGACACGCTTCTCTAACAAAGTCTAGCTGCAGTCACAATATAAAATATCATGAAGTATGTAGGGCACATGGGAGTGTGACAAATGCTGATAACTGGCAAGAATTTTAACATAACCCATCCTTGTTGCAGTGGTTTGCAATTTACTTGAAACTTTTTTACAAAGTGTTTATCATGCTATGTATTTATTGCTATTGCTGGGAAAAGTCACTTTTTAATGAAATGGCAGTTATAGCTGGAAAACATTTGAGAATAAATGTCCTTCCAACACTTGACTGGCTAACCTGAAAAAGAAATCTGAGGTTTTACCTTAAAAATATTTTGACTTTAGTTTATATATTTATTCATTGGTAGATTGTTAGGATGTACTAATAGTCATGTTTTTATTGTGAATTAAAATGCTTATGTACCAATCTAATTTTGCTAATATAAATTCTCAAATTTAATATGCTTGGTGATGGGAAAAGAATGAATTAGACTGTGAATTTATATAACTTTTTTTATATATCAGAAACATACAGATGCCAGAAGATTTCTTTTTTCTCCTGAAAAGTTATTTGCACTGTGAAATTTTGTGTCAAATGTTTAATTTACTATATTGGGTTACTGTGTCTTCACTGTGACAAGGTTACAGATTGTGTTTGGCTTCCCTCAGCGCTATATATGTGAGCAAAGAACATGTAGTCAAAGATCAGCATTCGGTTGTGCAACTTTTTCTACATTTGAAACCAGAGGCAAGTAATGGTGCAAGACTACTTACACACATACGTCTTCTTTTCCAACACTTTGTCTCTACTTAGAAAATGATTGAATAGTCGGGACCTTGATTTGCTTGAAAACTAATGATCTTATAAAAATTATTTCACTCGATTACCATGTGGTTAACTGTTAAAGCTTCCAAAATAAATTGTCGGGACCTCAATAAAGATATACATCCCCATTCCCAAAAACAAGCAGCATGTTGTGTAAAATATAAACAAAACTGAATGTTTTCAAATTGTGATTTTTTGTCGGGGGAACCATAAACATTACAGCCTGTGGGCTAAATAGGAGATGACCCATATGGCTTATTATCAGTGCAAAGTTCAAATGGTATGGTATGGGGGCATTAATGGAATGGCATGGGTAACTTGCATGTTCATGAAGGCTCCATTATTGAACCATATATACAGGTTCTGGGGCTGCCATTTTCAGGGAAGGTCTTGTTGATTTCAGCAAAACAGTGCCAAACCATGTTCTGCAATTATTCAAACAGTATAGCTTATGCTACAGTCACACTAGGGAACAGTGGTTGGAGACAGTGGCACTACCAAAATTATTACAACCATGTGTAATGAACTTGCGATCTTGTTGTCTTTGAAATGGTTGCTTTGAAGATGGGGACAAGATCTGTGACCACAGTCAGTTGCCATCTTCAGAGTGACTTTGTTGTGTCAAGATGATGATAAAGCGGCAATAAGATGGCATCAGTCTGCTATCAGTTTGCGACTGAACAGGGTCAAGCTGGAAATCACATGTAATCTGTTTGTGAAAATACAGCAATTAATTATGAAAATCACAAATCTGTTGACATCTACATACACAGAAATTCAGATTAAACAGAAATTCAGATTAACTACTTACACTCAGCCTGAACAGAAATTCCCATAGTTGCTGCAGTGATTTAATTGCAAACATACATAGATGCTTGGCAGTATAACAAGAATACAATCAGATGGCAACCAGCTAAGTCGAGTCCCCTAATGCAAAGAGGTGTGTTGCACAGACAAGTTGCACTCATCAGTGCAGACTGACTCAGATTGATTGCAACGTGTTGGCAGTCTGTCTGCATTTATAAATTAGATGGCAAATATTTGCACACCTTTGCCAATCTGTCTGAGAATGACTGCAGTTAGTCTGAATCAGACCAATATTGTTTGGAGACAGATTGCCTCCCACCAGGTGACCTATGCAGTCACCTTGTGATCCAAAGTTGTCGTCCAGAGGTTGAGGGTTTTGCATGCTCAACCTCTGGGTTACTACTTGGTCGTCATAACTACTTGCAATCAAAAGAATTTAGTACAGTCACTGGGAAACCATCGATTTTTCCCAGTTGCAAGGAGGTTGTCCTATTTTTACTCTAGTGTGACTGAGCCATTAGCAAGTGAAAGTGTGCTGTGCCAAACTGAACTGACTCCAGTCCAGGCCAGTCACCTATTAAACATTCAAGAGCATTACATGAGAAATAGGACAAAGGAGGTCCCAAACTGTTGGGCAGCTGAATTCCTGTATTAGGCAAGAACTGTGTTTTTCAAAACTACAGTACTGGTATCCTCAGCTCCCAAATGCTTAGTGTTGTTACCATGAAGTGGTGATGCAACATAGCGCTAAACATGTCTCTATCCTTTTTTAATTTAAATATATTGCTGGCAAATAAAAACAAAAAACTCAAAATTCTAAGCTCAGTCTTAACTTTTTTGGAAATGAGTTACCTGTGATGCATCTGCATATTCATGCCAGTTTTATAGTTCTCTGATTTTACGTCTCACCAGCTGCAGACCTGAATGAGAAAGGTGTGATGGAGGAAAAAACTTTGTAAAAGCAAGTAAAATAGACCTCATTCACATTGTTCCACTCGCTGCCGGAATGTTCACTTTATACAGTCTTCATCAGATACATTCTCACATCTAGATATGCACATTATAACTGTCTCAATCATCCCATCATCCAGTTAGAGGACTACTGAGAACAAGTCAGAAGTCAGACAATATTAGGATTATCGATATCTTAATATGCCAACATTAATCTTTAACAACATCCATGTAACATCAGAACACCCGAAATCCAAAACACAAATCAATAGCTTTAAAGTATAGTAATAGTAATAGTTGATATCTCAATGTTACAGCATTGTCAACCATATTGAGTTCAGACACTTGTAAATATCAAGAAATTAGATAAGTTAGTCAAATAAAAGAAAAAAGTTAATCACATCAGTTAATCACTGAGTTTATAAAGTGACAATCATGTAGTGGATTACACAGTTAGGGCTAAAAAATAAAAGAAGTAAAAAAAACGCATAGCATTCAAAACCAATTATACTGACTTTACAGAACAGAGCAAAATTTGTCATGTTTACTAACACATTTATTAACACAAATCTCCAAAATGTTCCAAATGAAATATCTGCTTCTCAGTTCTTCTCAAGTCAGAAAAAAAACTGCTGTCTTACCAGCTGCCATAACACAAATGTAAAGAAAAATCACCTGCATCTTGCATAGATATTGAAATGTGTCATTGCCAGCTGTGTCTCTTTTCCCATGCTAAACTATTGCAGATAATTGGAAGCATTGCTATGTACTGTCATTAGCCAGACCCACTAGTTGGATTTCACATTTTCAGACTGCCCACTGACTTTCTGCACATGGTTTGTGTCCACTTAACTCCAAGCTCATCCTTCTGCCTGAGCAGGAGAACCAGATGATGAAAGATGACCTAGATTGTTTTTGTGTAGTCAGGCTGTGTGCATTCACTGTGTGAATGTGTGTGTGACAGAAAACAAGGTGGCGTGTCTGGGAAGCTAAGCTAGCCTTATTCCCTCTGGCCATTATAAACAAAAGGCACAAACACAGCAATTCTCCACAGACTGGTGGAATTAAAACTTTCCAACCACTTATGCATCCCTAGTTTTAAGTGAACGCCTTTATATCTTTGCACAATGAGGCTTGCCAGACATTCTTGGCAGTGCCTCAGCGTACCTTGTATCCAACCACGATAATAAGGCAAGCGTTATTTTGCTAATTTTGCCTTTCTCTGGGGAGATCCTCTATCCAAATAGGGCAGCTGTGAATTTGTAAGTACTGCTTCAAAAGGCAAAGCACATATCCAAACCACAACAACCTGCATCATCCTTTCACACAGTTCTCATAACTTAAACTTTACCAGATTTTCTTTTTGAATTTTTAATGATTCAAAGCAAATTTCTGAATTTAAATTATGCTTTTTTTTTCACTGCTACACACTAAATGGAGCAATTAAAATTAGTGAAGTGCAACTGGTAATTAGTATAAAATAAAAGATTTGATACATGAAAATGCAAAATGCATCATGTTGCTGTAAAATTCCCAATCTATGGTATTTAGAAATGTAAAATGGGGACATTCTACTAATGAGGACTTAATGAGGACTATTATAGTAATCAGAAGACAGCCAATGTTAATGTTTATTCCCAATACTGCAAGTTTTGTTATGATTTGTCTGTCAGAAAGCATTCTGTGTAACATTATTTCACTAGCTGATTTCTAAAATCTAAAAGATTCATGTGATATTTAGTCTGTTCTGTGTCAACGTGATGCTCCATTGACATCTCTGAATCTCAACTGCAGCTCCAGCCTCTCTCTCTCCTGTCCTGACACTACACAGCCTAATGCCTGTATCATGGGCTAAGAGAGTCTCCTTAAATATAGTACGTGTCTCTAGAGCTTTCTCAGCCAGCTGACAGCCTCTGCGCCACGCCACAGACATCTGCAAGCATAATTAAAATTTCCTCTGCTGGCTGGCACACAGGTCTAATTGATCTCAGACAGAGAAGGGACATGCATGCACACTTGGGCAGTACATTTTGTCACATGGCAGATAGCTGAACATAGCCAAGTGAGGCCATACTCTGTGTGCAAATGCCTTTCATGCACAAGAGTGTTTAGGGTCAAGCACTGTGCGTTTGGGCAGAGCGTCATTTCATTTGCAATTAATCAATCGATTAAACCTTAAGGTTTGACAGCATAAAAAATCAATTAGCATATTTAGTGGTTTTTGACTCTGTGAACTATTTTTATGAAACACTTTTGCCAGTTATGCTGATTACACACTGTGGTCTTTGAAGTACTCTCACAGTTTCACACACTTTTTGCAGTTTCTAAATCTGAAGACATGTGTTGATGCATAAAAAAACAGGTTTCAGTGCCAGAGAAAACTAAGAAACTTCATTGAACATTTTAGAGATTCTTTTCAACCCTGAGAAATATCATTTTGAAGGCTCTGTGCATGTAGGAGACTATAAACACCAACTGTTAGTGCTAGATTGAAAAACAGAGTAATGTTTGAGTGGCATCCAGCTGAATTTAAGATTCAGGAGGAACGAACAGGAACTGCTGAAGTTGTTAAATGCTGCTTTAGGACCACCAAATGAGCATTTTAAACTAATTTGCTGTATTTTTAATGAAATTATTTCTCTAATGTGTTGCAAGATTCAAGAACACAATCACTTTCCTGACCAGTTAAATTTTGCAGCTCAAAGGGGGCTCGAAAGCATCCCATAGAGAATTTGCTGGAAATATGCCACTCATTATGAAATACGTTGTTGATTCTCTCTCCTGCCTCTGTGAATATGTTTCTGTTGGCATCGCCTCCCTGCTGCTTTTGATGCAAAACTGGGCTGATCACCATTTTATGGGTGGAATGTTTTGAGGAAATTAATGCTTGAGAACTCTCAAATTAAGCTAAATCAATGTATAAAGCTGATCACTTGGCCATAATTTGCAACATGTTTTTTTTTTTTTGGCACTTCACTATGTCAACAAGACTAATTCCTCAGCAAATCCTGCATGTGGCATCATTTTTTGATTAATATTTTATTGAATTCTGTAGAGCATAAACAAGCTACAAATCAGCATATAATATTTATAAAGTCAGGTTATGATTAAAGATTAGTTCTTTAGTTTGTACATGAATCTGCCGCAGATTCTAATCCTTGTACTCAAAGATTGTCTGTAAACTGCAGTGGTTCTATCTTCACCTTTCTCTACTCTAACCCAATAATTGTCCTTCAGAACATAAAAGTAAAGTCTCCATGTTTTTATGACATGGGAGTGGAGAGGCGCACCTTTTTATGGCACAGGGCATATTGGTGGAAAGATTTAAGAAGCAAAGCATAACATGTGGGAGTCTTTGAAAATGTGATCATAAAAATGAAGTCATCTACGCAGCCAAATTGTCTTTAGGTTACAGCTGCCATAACTACACAGGCAAAACTTCACAAAGCCATTAGGTTCTAAAACCTTTATAAACAGAATGAGGGGAGTGCCCTTAAAAACACCTGGGGTGTCTTGTTTGTGCTTCAAGCACTGCTTTAAAACTCAACAATAACCAGAAGGCACTCAGAGAGCTTGCATCTACTCCGAGGCATCAGAATCCTCCCACTGTGTTTATGAACAGAAAATGTGCAGATTTTCAAAGAAATTTTATTTGGATCAATATTGGTTCATAATTATGCCATAATTATGCTGTTTGGCTTCCTTGTGTTTTGAAGAATATCTGTAAATTCTGATCTGGAACATCTGGACAAGTTAAGAATAATTTATTAATGAAGAAAAAAAGTAGAGGTAGTCAAGACAGTAACTATTAGAAGCTTCCAATGCATAATTTTAATATTTAAGGTCATTCAGGGTCTCTGTCAAGGTCTCTCTTTTTTTTTTATTCAGTCTGTCTGCCTTCTGCCTTCAAAGTGCTTAGGATAAACTTCTCACATTAAAATAGGTGTGTATATGCAAACATACAGTACATAGAAATACAACCATACATTAATGCATACCTGTGTAATGCACTGGCATGAACCAAATGCAAAATGAAGGGCCACATAAGAATAAACTTAAACAAACTAAAGCCAAAGAGTATGATCATGTAAATCCTGACCTTTCAAAAGGAATTTTAATTAGATGTTTAAAAGAAACCTCTGATTTGGCTGACTTGATAGATTCAGGAAGGCAGTGCTACAACTTCAATGCCAAATAAGCTGCTTGTATACAGCTATAAGTCATATCAGACGATCTTCATCTACTGCTGGTGTAGACATTTTTTAAGGGCCTCTCAACCATAAGGTGAGTGATTGATGAATTATCTAGGATACATTTAGACTATGCAACAAACAAAAAAAACAAAAATGTGTCGCAGAAAATAGCCACATGAATAATTTTTCATTAGCCATTGCCTTTTTAATAAATTTCAAACCGGTGAAGTAGTTTTTGAGATGTCCTGATAATAAGAGAACAAACAAACTAAAGCATCTTAAATCATATCATGGACTCTTTCCAACAAAGAGAATTGTTTCCTCATAATGTCCAGTAAAGCAACCTCATGTGTGTGCAGTTAATCAGTCCAACAAATTCCACGTGATGTTTTTTGGTCTTGTCAGTGATACTTCTGTGTATTAATTGAGAGTTATCTGGCACTGGTTCACTTATACTAAAGTGCAACGTAGAGCAGCTTTCAAAAAGACCCTGGGGCACTGTTATTTCTGTTGTTTATTGGTTCTTGTCTTTGAGGATTTGTCTTCCAGATCTACACACACTCACACACAGAGATAGATGCACAAACATTTCCTATAACTACTTGCTAGAAGGTATTGCCATGGTTAAACTGAGACACCTTAATAACTTCACTGACTGGCTATTTTACTTCAGGACAATCCGCTTTGTATTGACTGTTGCAAATAAATGCAAACCTATTAATTCACCCTCACAGGTTTTACGAGTGTGTGCATGTGTGCACGTAGCTTTTTGTGAGATTCCATAATTTGTAAACATGTGTGTGCATGCGCGTGTCCAAGATATTACAGACGGAAAAGAGGCTCTCCGGAGAGCTTCAGTCTGACATCAAAGCCATGCAGATAGAATCAGTGTGGTGTGTTTGGTATCGATTTGGCCCCTCACTGAGAAAAAGATTTGTGTGTCTGTGTGTGTTTGTTTATAAGCTGCGTCCCCATTTCCCTGTCTTTTGCAGAGCAGTAAGGTGAGTGTGAGCAAATGCGCGCACAGCTCTTCATTACAAATGCAGGTACAACAGAACCCAAGTTAACGTTAATGATGTTTAAAGGTCATGCTAGCTTTAGCAAGCACAGTGCAGAGTCTCCGGAGAGTCCACAAAGCCCACTGCTGAAACACAGCATACTGTTCAGCATGTCGTCCTTCCAAATGTTTCACCAAATGTTTCACTATCAGCTGCAGCTCAGCAGTCTTCTCCACCAAGGTGAACAACAAAATATGTGAAAATACTTCCCAGTAGCTATTTCTATTCACTGTTTTCAGTTTAAAATCTTTCCAATAAATAGAATGTGAAAAGGGTAAAATTTCACAGAAATGTCACAGAACAAACAAAACATAATAAAAATTTTAATATATTGGCAGATTTTTTTTGTGTCATATGTTGTGTTCTATAAAAAAAACCAAAAAAAAAACGTATCTTCGCAACTTTTATCTAGAGTGAAGTGACGCAGTTAGGGAGGCGCAACTGTATGGTTACCACCAGAGGTTTTTGAGGAAAAAAAAAGAGAAAAACTGTGACTCTGTGTGTAATACCTCTTAGAATAATATAATTAATAAAAATAAATATAGAATAATAGAATAATTAAAAGTAGACTGTGATTTACCTTTAAGTCCTGATTGGAATCTGTCAGGAATAATTTATAACGGTGGGATTACATCTGGCATCAGCTCTGAGCTCTGAGCTCTGATGGACAGGCTGACAGATGAGGTCAGGCAAGAGTCTTTGTGGACTATGATGTTCGCAGACAATTTTGTGTTCTGTAGTGAGAGTAGGGAACAGATAGAAGAGAGTCTGGAGAAGTGGAGGCATGCCCTGGAGAGAAGAGAAATGACAGTTAGTAGAAGCAAGATAGAATACGTGTGTGAGAGGGAGGCAGGTGGAAAGGTGAAGATGCATGGAGTATAGTGAAGGTGGATGAGTTTAAGTTCCTAGGGTCAGCCATCCAAAGCAACAGACAGTGCACAAGAGAGGTGAAGAAGAGAGTCCAGGCAGGGTGGAGTGGGTGTAGATGATTGTATGAGGTGACTTGTGACAGAAGGATAGCACCACGGTGGTGCAGTGGTTAATATTGTTGCCTCACAGAAAGAGAGTCCTGGGTTTGAATCCACTAGCTGGTTGAAGCCATTCTGTATTGATTTTGCATCTTCTCCCGGTGCTTGTGTGTGTGTTGTCTCTAGGGATGGGAATTGTTAAGAATTTAGCGATTCTGATTCTATTATTGATATCACTTATTCTCATTGGGTTCTCATTGGCTCCGCTTCGAGAGTCACCACCATCGCTAAGCAGCATATCAAAGACATTACATTCATGCAAACTAATTGCATGCTGTGTGGTCAAATGTTTGTGCATGTTGGAGGTATTTCCCCCCTTTATTGGGGTCATTACTCAAAAAAAGCAATGCATTACACATTACTCATTACTTTTCTTAAAAGTAATGCAGTACGTTACTTCATTGCTCGACGGAGAAAGTAATTCGTTACACTACTCGTTACATTACTTTTGGTGTTTCTCTGTAAAATGACCTGAAACACATTATCTCATGATTACCATTTAGCAATATAAACCTGAGGCTACAGTCCCACACTCCAACACAAATCCCTATCCTAATGAGGACACACATATGATCTTTCTCTTATTTAGGTATTAACACAAAGCAAAGATGAAAACCAGCCTAAAGAGACTTCTACTAGACTTTTAGAATTCTACTGTAGAAACATGAACAGGTAGAAAGGCTGCAAGCCTGACTGATCATCAGTTTGTTACCTGTTGAAGTAACAGGTTGTGGGCATTCGCTCAGCTTTATCATCACTCTGGGTTTATCTGGGTTAGCTTTGTGTTAGCATGCTGTCTATGCAGATGTTTTCAAAGAGCTGAAGTTCTGTTAGCAGTGTAATGCAGTTGTTTCTGTTCTGGATGCAGTTTGCACTTTACCATCACAGTCTTGTCTTTTTGTGCAATAAAAATAAAAGTAATGTCCACATCCCCACTGTAGACCGCTCCACTATTTTCGTCCTCCGGCACACGAATTAAAATCAACTGATTGTAGCGCAATTGCAAGTGGAACCAATAAGCGAAATTGTTAGGCAAGCAGACTAACAATTCCAAGGAATTAAACTACTGGGAACCGTTTTGTTCTCGATTCCCATCCAAAGTTGTCTCTGGGTGCTTCAGCTTCAAAGGCATACATGAGTTACATTAACTGGTGATTCTAAATAAGACATAGATGTGAATGTGAGTGTGAATGTGAATGGTTGTCTGTGTTAGCCCTGCAATAGACTGGCACCTTGTCCAGGGGGTGCCCCACATTCTTGAATTAGATAAGCGGAGATGGATGGATGGATGGCAGCAAGTGTTTAAAGGAAGGTTTACAAGATGGTTGGGAGACCTGCTATGATGTGTGGTTCGGAGGTGGTAGCACTAAGAAAAAGGCAGGAGGTAGACCTAGAGAGTTGAAGATGAAGATTTTTGTTGGGAGCTCAGGTTGAGTGGTTTGTAGACAAAGACAAGGTTGAGATGGGTTGGACATGTGCAGAGGAGGGATAATAGATATATTTAGCAAAGGATGTTGAAGATGGCGCTGCCAGGCAGAAGCAAAAGAATAAGACCACAGAGAATGGATGTTGTTTATGGATGTACTGAAAGGGGACATGCAGATTGTTTATGTGGCAGAAGAGGATGCTAGTGACAGGGTGAGGTGGAGGCAGATGATCCACTGTGGAGACAGGGGCAGCCAAAAGAAGAAGAAGAATAGTTAATGAATTTGTGGCTTTTGTACCATGTAAGAAAACATACGCAACTTTTTCACTTCAGTCGAACCTGAACCCTATGAAGTAGGTATCTAATAACGCAATGCCTCATTCATAACCTCTGATGGGTCTGTGTGTCCATTTCCAGTTACTTAAACACATAAACTGTCTTTTGTGCATTCTCTGAAGTTTATGGACTTGTGTGGATGATGAAATGTGAGAAAAAAGATGTTCTGCCCATTTAATCTGTTTTGATGTTTTTTTTACAGGAGGGGCTTCCATATTTGCCTTGAAATTTGTTTGGGTGAAAGCATGTGTCACTAGCCACAAGCATGAGACTTGGCAACCTTGATATTTGTTTAGCATGCTCACTGATGCAGTAATATTTATGTACAAATCAGTTGCACATGTTTATTATCCACTGCCGTGTGTGAAAATAATTTCTTCTTGCCAAAGAATAAATACATGGATGAGCGAGAGCAAAGTGCTACCTTTGCTAACATCACAGAGTTGTTCAGTGGTGTGGAGAGGAAACAATGAGCAGGCATGATGATTTTAGTTTTTGACAGCCTCTAACTGTGTAGGCGGGGTGGTGGTTAGGTGAGCACCCTGATGCGAGTGCAAGGGGAGAATATGCTTAGATAGATGAAAGCTCAGGAGACCTCAGCAGCTTGAGTTCAGGGAATCGCATGTATTTTAGGCACCAGTTACTTCTCCTTGATAAAGGGTAAAAAAGGCATTCATGTTTTGACAGTGTCTGAAGTTTATTTTCTTTTCCATTTGGGATGCTGAATAGATAACTTTTCCTTAGCAGTCAGACTAAAGATAATTTTGTTTGAGTTACTGAACCGTGCCAGTATATTCAAAACAAGTACATCAAATTTTGCCATAAATGTAACATAAAGCCATGTCTGTTCCGAGTAGCCAGCTTCATGACACTTCTCTTTTAACAAGCTCATTCAAACACTCTGGACGACTTTTGATTTTTTGATCATTTTGACCTTTTGGAACATTCATACACCATTTCAACTCAGATTAGTAGCAAGGCGGGGCTATTAAATGTTATCAGTACTCACACAGGTTGAGCATATGCAGTGAAGTAGAACGTAATAATTCTTGATAGGATTTATCTTCAATTTCCTCATTTCCTGCTCTGTCTGACTGGAGGGGGGTGAAAAGAACCAGGCGTGACATTTGATCCTGCACAACACAAGGAAATTGAGATGACAAAAAGTGGCATTGGTGGCTATATACTGCATGTTTGTTCTGTGAAAATGCCATTAAGGTGGATTTATCAGGCTGTTCTTCGGGGCACATTAAGCAAACATATGCACGCATATGGCTACTGCTAAGTGGATCTGACATGGTATTTTAAAGCATCTCTGTTCAGCAAAATGCTGACACAAGATCGTATGAATGGTGAAGAGTTTAGAGTCTCAAAAGGAATGCACCTATTGGTCCTTAAAAAAATTGCCCACCCAAATAAGAGGAAAAAAAAGATGAGTGTATTATATGCTCAAATAAATCACAAGACAGATTTTATTTATTTTGAAGATTGAAGCAGAAAAACTGTTTTTCGATAAAAGCTGTTTGAATAAAAAGAATTCCAAAGATAAGCTGTAAGTGTCTTCTTGCTTGTTCAACATCCAAAGGTTGAAATGTATTCATTATAGCTAATAATATTTGGAATAATCACAGGTACCAAGCTTTGCAATGACTTTTGTTCTCTTTTTTCTCAGTCCTTTACATTCTATAAAATGCATGAATTCTACCTCCCACAGAAAAACTGCCAGACTTGGTCATATATCATTTAAAACAACTCGCCATTTAGCATTAGAGCTGCCACAAATTCTCATTTTTTCGCATTAGTCATTCAACATAGTGTAAAGTCTGTCCACAAGAGCAATTATCTATGCAGGGAAAACAGAGTTTGGTGTGTGCTATGTATCATTATTACTTAATAAGTACCAGTGCTTTTCACAGTGAGCAATAACACAGAGTTCATGGCAGTTCATTAATTTCATTTTCAGAGTGCACAGGCAAGCTAATCTCGTTTGATGTCTGAACAGTCAACAGGCTTAATAAATTATCTAGACTTATCAATATTATCTGGACTAAACAATACTTTATTGAATGATAAATAAAGTAGCAGCCAAAGATGGCCAAAGGTTTCTCAGCAGAACATTCCACTGTAATGAAGTGATCAATGTTTTTCACTTCACCTGTCCATGATTTTAAGATTAGGGCTGACTTGTGCATAAGATGTGTTGGAGAGCCTTTAGGGTTGAGAACATCTTAGACAGCAGCTGCATATTTTCTTCATGTCAGCCATAGATTGTATATAAAGGATGAACATAACCTTCAGCTCTAAAGAATGAAGCTGGAGCCTTAAACTTGCCAGCAGAGATCGAAGTCTGATTGTTTAGATATTTATGAGAAAATAAGACTACTTCTCACTTAATTTATGACCTCAGCAATCAAATATCAGCTTTCTGATTGATTCAACAATCAATTTCTATGTATCATCTCCACAACTGGACACAGCTTACATAGAGTCACATAGCTTCAGCTGGTAGCACTTTATAATATGGCTCTCAACTAAAGGTGTAATTCCCGTGAATTAAAGTGGAATTTTGATGGGGGGCTTTGTTCTGAAATTTGGGTGTAATTTTATTTACCTACAAATACTTATCGATGGGTACACTCGAATAAGGGGGTAACAATTCAAGTTTTTACCGGAAAGAGGAAATAAATTTTAAGTAGCGCTTAACTTCAGGCATTTTACAGAAAAGGAGGTATTATATTCTAAGTAATTTAAAATAATTTCAAGCAATCACAAGGAGGTTTTCCGTGTAGCACCAAATACCTCTTTGTGATCAATTTCACCTAGCAACTGCCAGCAACCACATTTTTTACTATCGACCGGTGGTTGCCAGAGGGTTGCCAAATGGTCTCTAGGCCTATGCAACTGAGACCTAAGGAGCAAAATGCATTGGTTATACAGCAGCATTGTAAACATCCTACATGTGATGGCGTCATTCCAAAATTTGGGGGTTGTATGTTTTATGCTTGGAAAATTATTAATTATTAATTTATTCACCACAAATGGAAAAAAGAAGAAAAGAAAAAAAAGAAAGAAAAACAACAACAAAAGCAGAAATCACAAAAAGAAAGCAAAGAAATAACTAAACCATACAAATAAAAAGTATTTTTAAAAAGTATTAATAGGTAATAAGAAAGGTTTCTTGTTAGTTCTGTTGTGTTCAGTTTTGGGTTTGCATATAAATTACAAAAAACAAATTGTTCTATTGGAGTCTTCCTACATTCAGGTCAGTGCAGGTTTTTGCAATTTTCTTGCAGTCCTTTTGAAAGTTGTGTTTGAACAGTGTTTCTAAAAGAAAAGGTAGACTTGGCTCCATCATTATAAGATCACATTGGCCTCCTGTATGCCCTGCAGAGTTTCAAGCTATTTATTTTTTCTTGTAAGTAGGAAAGGGAGAACAGTCCTTATCACATTTTTATTTGTAATATAAGTGGACAGTTGAATATTGGAACATTAGTCATGAACAGCAATATAAGGTTAAGCCGTTTCACAAATTGGCCCATAACCCGGAAAGTACAGAGAATTTACAGTGTAAGATGGGGCTATATTGTTTGTTTTTTCCACTAAAATATCCAGAAGTTACACAGTGCTTAAAATTACTTAGTATTTTAAGTACTGTATAGTATAATTTGCATCTACTTTCCTATAAAATACCTCAAGCTACGCACAACTTACAATTTCTTACAGTATAATTTATTTCTTCTTTCCTGTAAAAACTTGAATTGTTACTTCATTATTCTAGTGTACCTATTGGTAAGTATTTGTAGATAAATCAAATTACACCCTAATTTTAGAAAACATACATTAAAATTCCACTTCCAATTCCATCCAGGGGATTTAGTTCCAGGCTGTATTATAAAGTGCTACCCTTGAGCTTAATGTTAGTATGAGCTGTATATTATATCTAGTTTCTGAGAACACACTGACTCAACTATATCATGAAAATGAAAATCACTGGAAGCCTGTTAGCATTGCCACTATGGCATGCACCACACCTTGACATTAGTTTGTATATATGAGTATACAAAATAATGTCTTAAGCCTCGCCTGTAGACAGACTGTGCAAACCTGAGGAGGGAATAAGGGAGATACAGCAGGGAGCAATGTGACCACAGCAGGTGACAGACAGGAAATGATTTATGTTGATAGTAGCTGGTGGTGAAAAAGAATCA
Organism: Heterochromis multidens; assembly: GCA_015108495.1. Taxonomy (NCBI): domain Eukaryota; kingdom Metazoa; phylum Chordata; class Actinopteri; order Cichliformes; family Cichlidae; genus Heterochromis; species Heterochromis multidens. The sequence continues at coordinate 24,146 of VUQS01071249.1, forward strand.
TGACAATCTGTTCTATCAGCAATAACTGTAGCAAGATTGCATGAAAATGGAAATATTAATGGCAGTTCCTGTAATGTATGTAAATAGCTTAATGAAATTATACTGATAATCATGATCAGTGTGGAAATGTGGTTGTTGGGTTGCCTCTCTAGGGAGGCTAACATACACTCTATCAGATGTACACACATATGCTTTCTACTTTTTTTCGGACTGTAAGCAGGGCCCATGCATCACTGGCTTGCACAGCTGTCCTCTGCCGCACCAGTAAATTGATGCTAATGCAATTAGCTCAGTTGCCTTCATCTCAACTCTACTCTGAATTTACCAGGAGTGAGAATAGGTCTGTGTGTGTGTGTGTGTGTGTGGTGGGGGGGGGTATCTAAACGAAAAAAAGACAGACCTCCGGATCTAATTAGGGGAAAGGCATTAGCGGGAAATGGGTTCGAAACACAGTCAAACTGCCCATATTTCAGCAGCAAGCCATACATTTTCACAGACATGAATATTGGAACAGTGAGACCTGTCCTTGCACCAATAATCAAAGCAGTCTGGAGACCAAGAGCTGTGCAAATACCACGAGGTGAATATATGGTGACACTGAGTCACTGGTGCCACCTAACCAAATATTATATGGAGGATTAGCATGGTAGTGTGTGTATTTTAGGCTCATTAGCAGCTTTCATGTGCAGCAGCATTACACCATTTCAAGCCTGGAAGCATAAATTATGTTAAACACATATGGAAACTGTGTGTGTTATTATGGATGTGTTAAAGATTTTAAAAAGTCTGTTCATGGTGGTGTCAATACAGAAAAAACAGAAAATGTGAATGTGAACATGTCAGCGAACTGTGAGAGGCTGTCAAGTGCACACAATGACTGAAAGCAACAGTATTTTATGTGCAAAACAGAATAAGTGAAAGTGAGAAATATGTCATTGAAAACAAGCGTGTGTGTGTGTGTGAGTGTGAAAAATGAAATGTGAATGTTTTTCGGGCCAAAGTTTGGATCTACAATTGTACCAAAAGCCAGGTTTCATGAGCAGAAATGTTCTCTGCAATTTGATGGACCACTACAAAGTACAATGAAATTTTATGATAATTTAGGCAACCACTGTGGGATAAAAGCAGATGACGAATGTGTTTGTGGCCGTTGTTTGCTCTGCTGTACGTTTGAGGCGATGCTGCAGTTTTTCTGTCCCTGCTGGGGCCACATCAGTCCAGTGGTGCTTCGTGATATGACCTGAAGTTAGCTTAATTCAATTAAATGCAGTATTATGGGCCAGTAATGCTAAACCACAAAACCACTCATAAATTAAAAGGCCTAAATCATCTCTGTTTTTCCACTCGCTAAATTTAATTTATTCAAAATATTCTCATCAGTGGCAGCAGCCAGAACCACTAAGCAGTAAAGAAATAGCAGTTCAGCCATCCAAAATATTAGGCATCCTGGCTGCTCATGATGCATGTTTTTACACACAGTGATATTAACAAAGCTTTCTTCCAAAAGCACATCAGCTTTGTTTGCAAGCTAACATTAAAGGTGTACTTCTTATCACTCTGCCAGTTTCTCTCATTTGCCTCCTGTTCAACTAAAAAAAAAGAAAGAAAAAAAGTCATCCTTTTCACAAACACTTGCATACCCATGCAAAACTACCCCCTTCCCTTCTTATCTCAGAGAATTGCCAAACAGCAGAAATCTATTTGAAACGTGGTTTTGAGAAAAATAAATAACACCTGTCATCTCTGCAGACTCCCTCCTTCTCCTTCAGAAAGTGGGGCATCTGTTGAGGTGATGTCTTTATAGTGGAGCTGCGTGTCTGATTAAAACGGATGGCACTCTGTCAGGCGCTCCCTGTGTCCTGAGCTAGTTTTTAATTAGTTTACGATAAGAGACCTTTTCCTTCATTCCCTCTGGTTTTTTTGAGCTAGATCACATCAACAGCAACAAAAGTGAGGCAGGCGCATTTGGGAGGATGCCCGGCTTTCTTCGAGAAGAGTTTTCAAGACACAAAGAGGAAAAGGAAAAAAAAAACCCAGCTGTAGGCAGTGATTAATCCATTATGCTGCTGCTGTAAGCTGTGGACAGTCACCGGCAGGTTTCATCTCTTCATCTTCACCTGTTATCAAGAGATACGCTAATCCTGAAAACAGATGCACTGGTTCGTTTATTCTCCACCATTAATACATGATAATGGGGCAACTATACAGTACGATAAGCTTTTGACTCATGTTAAACTGTTACAGTGTGGGCTCAATGTTTGTATGTGTTTTTACCTGTGGGATCTCCCTGGTCTACTGATCAGCAGGCACGCTGTGTACCCACAGCGTGCCTGCTATGCAGAATCAACTGTGTATGCATGTATGCTTCTTTATGTGTCAGTAACAGTAATCCACAAGAAAACAGAAGTGAGAAGTAGTAGTGCTGCTCTGAAATATCACTTCTCAGAATATCCCATAGGGCACGATATCGATCTGTTTAATGTGAGCATTTATCACAGTGATTTGACAAAAATAAAGCGTCCACTACTTGCTCTCTCTCCCTGCTTAAACATGAGAGGAAAGCTGACAAAAAGTAAGAACAGTAATTAAAAACACATGACACAAATTAATGCCAATTTTAGTTCATGACAAAACTGATTCAAGTATTGTACCTGGTTTGTACTCAAATCAAAAAATTAAACACCCCCCTTCAACAGAGGAGGGCTCCCTCTTCCAGGATGGAAATGCATGAAATAAATATCATTCTCAATATAACAGTGACATGCTCAGTTTGAAGATGGTTGTAAATGTAGATGAAGAGTAGATCTAGTAGGATATCAAGCAACATCTAGATGCCACTTAACCTACTCTCCACCATAAAGAACTGTAAATGGAAGAGACTCCAAAAACACACAAGGCTAAAGTCAAGCACTGCATTCAAGCAGTATTATACACAGGGAGTAAAAGATGCTCAGTCTCCTGGGAAACAAAGATAATGATCTTCATTTTAACAATATAAAAGAAACAGGTCTGTTTACACACTGCTTCTATGCTTCTATGTGTAATATGTCATTTTTAAGCTGCACTTAAATGCATAGAGGATCAACAGCTTAAAAGCCTACGTAATTATAGTATAACATCTCAGACATGTGTGGGCTCAAACAACAAATCCTACTGCCAAATATGGCAGTATCTAATTAACTGGGAATAAACAACAGCACTAAATCAAAACCATGCAGTTAGTTGCTGTAGAAAAGAGGAAACCCAGATTGACCGTAATGGCTCACAACAGGTGGGAGAGGACAACTGAAGTGATGGACTGACAGGACACTGCTTTCTGGCAATGACAGTAATGCAACAAAGCAAATTCTGGCTGAGCCCACAAAGTATAGCCTATAAAGTCAACTCAGCAGGTGCAAGCAATGTGTTTCTGATTTGCTTACGCACTTTCATTGGCTCGTCAGTGCTGCATTTGCACATGTTAATTGCTGCTGCTCGTAGAGGAATATAAACCAAATTTTACATCAAAGTAAGAGCTTACATTTGAGCTGGTCTTTAAATTGTAAATGAATACCATTTTTTTTCTATGTATTTCCTTTACATTACCTTCCGATACAACTAAAATCCATTGTCATTTACATTTCAAGGGAAATCTATTTTTTCCCGAATCACATTTATTCGTGGTGTTTATTAAAATTTTTTTGCTGTTCATGTTCTTGCACTCATACTGTTTCTCCTTATAAGGCATGACATATATTAGATATAGAAGTAAGACAGAAAATAGAAGAGAAGCTTCTGTCACGGCTAGACTATGATCTTTTCTGAAACTAACCAAGTAGCATTTGTGCCTAAATGTATGCAAACAGCCACTGAAAACAAAACTTAAAAAGATCATTATAATGTGAAACCATAGGGAAATGACTTCCTATTCTCCTGGATTATGCCTCCTTAACCAGAATTTATGGGCTTTTTAAATTTCATGGTATTTTGTTGGAGAGAAAAAAAAAACCCTTAAAATGTAATGGTATACATTACAACTATACAGTATGCAGTTTTGTGTGATTCTAACATGCATGTGTTCGGGTAATGAAAGAATACATGTAAATTAGCATTTGGCAAGCACACAATGTTCTGCAGCTTGGTGCAGTTAGTCTCCTTTTGTCACAGGTAAGGAGATGCATTGGAAGGATTACCAGACAGACACCCTGCGGGAGAAATAGGGTGTTTGCAGCAGCCTGTCAATAGCTGTAAATAGTCTCACTCTTCCAGAAAGTCACAGTTGTCTCCTGTTGCACAGACAAATGGCTCTAATAAATGAACGCCTCATGCAACATTTATTCCCTACTTTCCCCTCCCCATTTTGACCCCAGATCTAATGGCTCAAAAGCTTTTGCCATTGCTCACAAATCAAATATTTTCATACACCAACTATATAAGGAGATCTACTCAGTCCTGTTTATTTTTAAAATTCTTCTCTACAGTGAGAGTGACCTGGATAATTAGCCTTACCGGTAGATGTATAAAATCAAAGTGTGCTCAAAATTGGTCAGAGCTTTCAATCTCACCATGCACCTGTTAAAACATTTTTTTCACTGCACATTTAATGGTTTTACACTCATTATACTATTGGGTATATTGTTTCAGGGCTTAATTTATTACTGCTAATTTCTTACCCCATAATTCATAATACATTTGCAGTTATGTGGTAGTGGTGCAGTTTGTAAAAAGTAAAGAAAAAACAATAGCAGTAATATGGTAAATGTGTTTCCTCAGTGCAAAGAACCCCAGTTGACATTTACATCAATACATTCAGAAAACCAACACTCTTCATACTTTGTTTACCTGATGACAGCTGCACGGGATGAAATGCCTTCACCTAGTATGCCCCTTCTTTGTCTTTCATCACTGTATCTCTCTCAAAAGGCTGTAAAATGACAGAGGAGGAGTTTGGTGCCCATTCTCCTTAATGTTATTTCCCCTGGTTTCCTCGTCCCTCTTTCACCATCTTCAAAAGCAGATGATTTCAGTCGATTTCAAAGTAAATGCGCAGTGCCTTTTATTGGCGTCTGGGGTGTGTGGTGATTGCAACGTTAAATGGCTGTTAAACCAGCCATTGTACCGGTGCCGTCTGGAGATCTCCAGATAGACAGGTGCTTGCAGAATACCCAAATCATCAGTGGGCACTCACTTATCTGTTTCCTAATTAGGAAAGCAAATGCATTAAGTGTTTTCCATCAGCTCTATTCAGGCAAGGGAATTAGCTTTCAGTATCACACTCCAGAAAGTAGGAAAACAATACATATCAATAAACCCCCACATGGCCTGATTATCAATACAGATACTATGATATGGTTCCTGTTGGTCGTTCTGTCTTATTTACTGCCAGTGGCAGGTGAGTAAAGATTTCTAATAGGTGACACCTCAAGCTGGTAGCTGGTGATAAACAGTCGAATGGGGGAAAAAAAATCCAACTGTTTCAGTAAGTGCAAGAGCATCATTTGTCATGGGTAGTGATGTAAGCTTTCTGGTATCTGGGTCATAGTGGAGTGTGGAAATCCAAAAGATTCCTGGGAAAACTGGAATGAGATGTATTTTTTCTGGATTAATATGGAATAAGTTTGCTGGAAGGAGAATGTATTTGTGCCAACTAATGCTAGAGATAAGTGTGGTGAATAATCAATTTTATTTTTCACAAACATGCACTCATGTTCCTTTTTGTGCAAAGCAACCTCAGAATTTTTGCCTGTGTGTGTGTGTGTGTGTGTGTGTGTGTGTGTGTGTGTGTGTGTGTGTGTGTGTGTGTGTGTTTTTCAAAAGCACTGACAATCACTCTGTTAGCCAACGGCAAGGCCACTCGGCTGACCTGCTCTGCAGTGTGCTGTTCTCATCTGGAAACTCCTCCAAATGAACTCTTGTGTTTATCTCCACCTCTGTGCTGAGTCACCGGGGAACACACAGTGATCAGGCCTTGTGCTTTCCATATGCATTTCTTGAAGCTTATGGAAATATTCCCACTGGGGCATGAAATCCCATCACAAAATCCCAGCATACCCCTCAACCCTTGAAGAAGTACTTTGGTTGTATTTGGTCAGGGTCATCTGGAAACTCAGGGCAAAACATTAGTTTTTCTTCTCCAAAGCAGATACGTGACATTCATCTGTGGACCTCAGTAATATTTCATGTTACCTGGACAGAAGGAACATCACTTGACCTTGGCTTAGGATAGATCAACAATCATGAGGCGCTGAGGTGTGTGTCATCTAATAGTCATGCAAATCTCAAGATACCCCAAGATAGAATTTGAATAATTCTCAGAGACATTTGTAATCATGTCTATTATGAAATATCTGTTACTTCCTTCATTTTCCTAGAAGGGATTTTGAAGTTAATGAAGCCTAGTGGGAATATGTCAGTAAGGCTAATATGTATCATATGTGGATGATCACTGCAGTAGCTTTAGTTTGAGCCTGAGATTGTAATGTGATAGCACAGGTACAGCCTCTTGCAGACATACTTATTGCAGACATAAGAGAGAGGACTGATTATTAGTGGTTTTGCCTCAAAGGCTTTAAAAACAGGGTTGCCAAACATCACATGACAAACAATTAAGTTTCCCAGTTGGTCTGTTTTTTTTCACTGTGCCAGTTCTAATAATATCCTGATACGTTATATTCCCTTTATCAGACCTTAATCTTTGGGAAATACTATGTGACTCACTGACAGCACACAGAGGAATTATATGGTAGAGAACCTTGGCAGAACGGAAATTTGTTCTTGTGCATCTTATGTCCCATCCTCCTCAGCATGCTTCCTGCTCTGTCATTACTATTAGTGTCCCTTTCTCGGTGAAAAGAGACATTGTGCCTTGAAGAGACAACATCCAGGCTGTTGGCAGTCACCCAAGAATTTCTTTACATGTGTGAACAAAGAAGCAAATAACCCCAGGTTTCTACTGCATGAAATGTTATGGGCCTCTAGTCGGAGAAAAAAAATAGTGCATTTGCTAACTGAACCATTGATGTGCTTGTTGAGAAGACAGCAAGCATTTCTGCTGTAAGGACACATGTTTAGAATGTTATCAGCTCTTTATACAAACAGATTTTAGAAAACATATTCATACAACAGCAGGGAATAAGCTATGTAATGTGGGTTACCTTAAGTTTGTCAGTGATCAATGATTATGCACCATTTGGCCTACTAGTAGCTCCAGGAGGACAGTAGCTAGAAGAGTCATATATATATCTATAGGAGTAAATACAACTGTTTGAGACCATTTACTGGGATTGTGCTTTATTGGATTAATTGTGAAGAATGAAGATCCTCTGTTAACATCAAATGTATATGTCAATTGGTTTAAGGTCACAGATATCACATGTAGGGAATACAAGATTCTTAAGGCAGAATGGACAGAGCTTGCTACCACTATCTTAATATGTGCCTTCAGTAAGGAAAGGAGTCACCTTGATTACTAAGGTGAAAATGAGTTCTTCAAAAAGTGTAATTTGGGGAAAGAGGAGGAAAGCAATACTTTATAAAACGATAGCTTAAAGGTTACAGGTTGGATGATAGATCCGCAGCCCAAACTCATTTTAGGAGAACCTCTCCAGAAATCACAAAAGTAACTCCCACCCACCAAAGGAGACCCATGTTGAATACCAGACAGTGGTAGGCACACAGGCTGTGACAACATTTTTGTCCACCCTCAGTATCTGGACTGGCATTAATTGATGATGTTTAAGTGACAGGTTGAAGATGTCAAATCCATTAAAAAGACTAAAGACGCCTCAGTGTTAGTGAAAGTGCTGCAGGAACATCACCAAACTATGTAGGTTGCAAATAAGTTGAAGGTTATCCAGGAAATATTCTGGCAGAAAATTGCCTTCTGCACATTCAGTGCAATTCAATTCAATTCAATTCAATTCAATTCAATTTTATTTATACAGTGTCACTTCAAGGTGCTTTATATTGTAAGGTAAAGACCCTACAATAACACAGAGGAAACCCCAACAATCAGACGAACCCCTGTGAGCAAGCACTTGGTGACAGTGGGAAGGAAAAACTCCCTTTTAACAGGAAGAAACCTCCGGCAGAACCAGGCTCAGGGAGAGGCAGCCATCTGCTGCAACCGGTTGTGGGTGAGGGGAGGAAGACAGGACAAAAGACACACAATGGAGGGGAGCCAGAGATTAATAATAACTCATGATTAAATCCAGAGTGGTGTATAAACACATAGTGAGTGAAAAAAAGGTGAGCAAAGAAGAAACACTGCCTCCCATTCTACTTTTAAATATCCTAGGAACCACAAGTAAGCCAGCAGTCTGAGAGCGAAGTGCTCTATTGGGGTGATATGGTACTATGAGGTCTTTAAGATAAGATGGGGCCTGATTATTCAAGACCTTGTATGTAAGGAGAAGGATTTTAAATTCAATTCTGGTTTTAACAGGGAGCCAATGAAGAGAAGCCAATATGGGAGAAATATGCTCTCTCTTTCTAGTCCCTGTCAGTACTCTCGCTGCAGCATTTTGGATCAACTAAAGGCTTTTCAGGGAGTTTTTAGGACAGCCTGATAATAATGAATTACAGTAGTCCAGCCTAGAAGTAATAAATGCATGAACTAGTTTTTCAGCATCACTCTGAGACAGAATGTTTCTAATTTTAGCGATATTGCGCAAATGCAAGAAAGCAGTCCTACATATTTGTTTAATATGCACATTGA
>VUQS01071252.1:0-17848 GCA_015108495.1 Heterochromis multidens
GCAATGACCCGGTTACTGCGTTCACCAGATATCAACACGATTTCGATCCGCTCCTCACGTGTTAACCTCTTCGACATGTCAATGGCTGTGAACAAAGAGCAACTTGTAAATAACTCATGAAAGAATAAAGTTACGTTGAAACCAAGCACACCATTGTTTTTCTTGTGACATTACCAATAAGTTTGATGTGTCACATGGCCCTCTTCCTATTGAAAAAACAAAAGTTGTATCCAAGATGGCCGACTTCTAAATGGCCACCATGGTCACCACCCATCTTGGGGAGTTTGCCCCCTCACATATACTAATGTGCCACAAACAGGACTTTAATATCACCAACCATTCCCATGTTATTACGGTGTATCCATATAAATGGCCCACCCTGTATATTTGCTGCTCCCAAGTGGCTGAAATCCCATTACTGCAGCTTAAATGCTTATTTTTATTTGTACAATCATGTATTGAGATGCTGTAGAAATCTAAACTTGGATTATTCTGTACTAATTAATTTGTAAAAAACAAGTCCCTTGAGACGACTGGTAAGAGGCAGGCATCACAGGTCTAATATCGTCAGCAAATGGAGGCCATAGCCAGTCTTAGTGTTTGTAATAAAGTGATCAGTGAGCATTACGCAATGGTAATTTATTGGTGAAAGATTTGGCTGAGAATTTCTAGATAGAGACCAGAATTAAATGCCCATATGATGTCCACTGGGTTGACATTTGTGGTCTGTTTAATATCTGTTTGATCAGATTATGTGTTAAAACAGATTATCTTCAGTATGAGATACCAGGGTTTGCAAACATATTACTTTATTACCAGCGTCACTCTGTTGGCAGCACACACGCTCTCTCACGCTCTGTATTTCTGCGGCGTTTCGCTTTAACTGGCAAAGTCATGTTGAAGCAGGTCCTCCTGTAATAAGGAAAACCTGCCAAGTCATTTTAGAAAGCCACAGCTTTGAAAAGACTAAGAGGATTAAAAAATGGAACACAGTTTTGTCCAAACAGCAGAGATTCAAATGGACGGTCCTGTTCTGACAGTGTTTGGACACTTTCCCTGGGGCCAAAATCAGTACTGCCTGGCTCGCCTCTCTCAAATGAGCAACACGGGCGCGGCAGGCTTTTTCGATTCTCCCAGGCTCTTTGGTGTGGATTTGACTCGAAATGCACCACCTTGAGGCTGTTTGTCATCCTGCACTGAAAACCACAGCTCAGACTTCACTGCGCTGCTCTCAGGCTGATGTTTCTCTCACTTAGGTGAGCTGATCCATTTGTACATTTATTCAGAGCATTTAGTGACTTGTCCTAACTGCACACCCAACATTTCTTGAATTTTAATAATTATATGTGTCTTTTTGACAAACAGCAACTGCAGTTCCTTGAATGTCCTCTAGAGGCTCCAGCAGTGAGTCAGTCCCCATAGACTCCCATGTTAAAACTTTACAGCAGAAATAAACATGTTTACAGCCTGATACAGAAACTGTTTTGGTCTCTAGAGATAATTTTCCCCTTCATAACAACTGTACATCAAGTGAATGTTTCCATAACTCACCTGTTTAAATTGTATTAAGCCTTAAAGTTTGCATTATTAGAGGCGTGGCCTCTTTGACTGACAGGTGGATGGTGACACAGGTGGCTGTAGCTGCTAGCTGTCTGCTAGGCTTCACCTCAGTTAATTGGAGTCCCTTTTGGAGACTTTTTAGCTAGTCTCATCCACCTCCTGGAACTTTCTTCAGGTGCTTGTCATTCCAAGTGGAGCTCTTTGCAGACACTTTCACACAGTCTAACAAACGGTCCTGCTGCTTCTGGTTCAGATCCAGTGGTCTTTCGAAGCAGGCCAAGTTTCTTTCAGGAGGGATGTTTGGTTTCCAAGGTAGTCTTCAGCTTGATTGGCATCATGCTAGCATTAGCCAACTTCTCCTGACAGATGATACACATAGGCTGAGGGCCATACGGCCATGAACAGCTAGCTTTCTTGATAGTGTCTACATTGTTTTTCTTTTCTTTTTAATTATGGTTTGTTCCACACCAGCAAATGAACCTCGGTTCTTTTTAACTGGAAACATGTGGCTATAAAGTAATCAACATGGCCACGCTGATGCTTCAGCACTGAAGATCACAAAGAGTGGGTAACCTAACGTGGCCACATCCGTCTCATATACACTTTATGATTTTTGAGCTTTATATTATAATCTTTTAACTCAGATGTGCCTGCACTTAACGTGGACGAGGCTTCATGGAATCCATCACCATAGTGACATGGCAGACATTTTCCTCATGCTGTTGCCATGACAACTTTTCAGAAACACAGCATTTATTCATGTGCCAAAGAGAGTAAAGCCTCCACAGGAACACTCAGAGCTCTATACTGTAAATGTCTGTGTACACTAACTGCACAGACACACAGACTAGTTCAAATCATGCTCTTCGTAACTCACTGGGATCACATCCTCCCTTCTCATTACTCTTTCTCCTGTCACTCTTGTACCTCTTGTAACCCTTGGCTGCCATCTTTTGCTGCTCGAGCTAATTGAAGCGTTGGCATTGGAAGACCTGGGGAAGGTTCTGAGGGGACCCTCTTTAATGAAGTCTGATCTCATTAAAAGATACAGCGGCCAGTGTGAGCACAGAGGAAAAGCATGCCAGGACAAAGGAGGAGAGGCCAGCGAGAGCATCGACGGGTTGTTTCACACATAATGAAATGCTGCCATTAACACTGTACAAATTATGAGATTAATATATACTGAATGAGCGTGCTCTTACAAATCTGCATTCTTAAGGTTGTTTGCACGCCTGTGAGAAACACCAGCAACATTCAGAAACACATCCATCCAAGCCAGCTGAGAGACCTAATCTCTCCAGCGTGAGAGACATTCTCAACTGGATGCTTTTGATGTGGAGGAGCAGAAGCTCTACTCTGAGCTCCCAAAAAGCTGAATCTGTTCATCTGGACGTAGCGTTTTTTTAGTGGGAGGTGACTGAAGAAGTCACTAGAGGTGACGAAACGTTTCACGCTACGTCCAGATGAACAGATTCAGCTTTTTGGGATTCTTTTACCTGGATTATTGAGCATGCATCAAGAGATCTACTCTGAGCTCTTCCTGAATGAGTGAGCTCCTCACCTTGTCTCTAAGACTGAGCCACAACAACCTTTAGAGGAAGCTTATTTCTGCTGGTCATAGGTGAGGGTAGGAATGAAGACCAAAAATATAACGACAGCTTCACGTTTGAGTTCAGCTCTCTCTCCACCGCAACATACTGCTACAGCATCAACTCCACTCCACTCTTTCCTCACTCAGTAGCAGAAATATTGACCCCATATGAGCTGGTTCTCAGCCTCAGATCCTCATCTTGGTCCTCCTGGCTGTTCCTAAGTCGAGGCTTTAATCTAAAGGTGACCGTGCTTTTGCCTTTGGTACCCCTGGCCTTGGAATGACCTGTCTAATGTAAAAAAATGCAGTAAATGACTGTTTCATTATGTTTGGTTAATGGACCCTGGGACGTCTTTAAACAAAGCTGGATGACTTGATTACACTGTAAGTTCTACTTGGTTAACCTTCCTTTAAAAAACATACAAACTGATTATAAGTAAAAGTAAGCAGAACAGGAAGTGTAAGTGTACACTTACACTTGAGTCTAAAGTGGACCTGCTCATTTCCAGGGTCGTACCAGAAGTAATGGAGGCACAGAGGCGAGGTTACATGATGTGTTTACAAAGGGAAGGGAAGGGGCTCTTGAAGGAGGAGCTGGATAACAGGTGAGTGGCCGAAGTGAGTGTGCAGGTAGGGGAATTTCCTTCCACATGGAGAGTGGACAGGCAAGCTGGGATCCTTTTCTGGGGGTGAGTTTTGATTGCAGAGAATGTCCCCCGATAACTTGGAACAGGGAGATGCTGACAGGGATTCAAGCTGACACACAGAGGAGGATCACTTTGAGAAGCTGTGATGATCTCGTCAGGAGTGGATGAATAAATAATACAGGTGGATGATGAGCTGATGGGAAGCAGATATGTCAGTCAGACAGCTGGCTGTGAATGGATGGAGGCAAACCTCCGGGAAGACCTCACAGAGCTGGTAAGACCAGCTCGCTCACACAAAACAACAGAGAGAGGAAAGAAAAGAAAATGCACACAAAGCTGGGGGCAACTGGTGACCATGTCCATATTTTTATTATCAGACTCTGTTAGCGGATCTTATCATAATTTAGTATTAAATGCTCCTCCTTTGTTTTGTGTTGCTCCTCAGTTCATCCTCTGTTTTAACTCCTTCCACATTAAGCCAGCTTTCCTCTGATTGGCTAAACCTTATATCAACAGCAAGTGGGTGGTGCTTTTGTGTGCCTGAGATGACCATGTTAGGGATATCCTCTCTCTGTGACATCACACAAATCCAGGAGTAGAAAAAAAACGGCATGGAAAGCCTGAGCTTTTGACTCACAGGGATTACCTGTAAATACACTGACCTCATTATATGAAACTCTGGCCATGTTTAATATGGATCACCATCCACCACTGGAACAGGAGATGTATGACAGGAAATAAGAGAGAGAATCTGACTCATTTAAGCAGCTTAAAAACATATAGTGTACTTGATAATTCAGTTTAGATTTTCCATTTTCTCTCACTTGACTGCCTAGAACTACTTTTTCTAACAAACGTAATAATTCCAAGTGTACTTTATTGTACTGGGTTCATGTTTGATCCCAGATGATAGTCATGGCCAAGTACATAACACAGTGCTGTTTTTCAGTAGTGGAACAGTACAGTTAGTACTGAAGCACATGCTGTAACCTTAGTGGCCACGCTTCAACTCCCAGCCGAGGGTCATTTCCATCTGACCTTCTTTCCTGACTCTCTGCTCTGTCAATTGTCAAACATGACAAAGAAATAAATACATAGAAGAAAGATACATTTATTCAAGTATACTACAGTATATCCAAGTGTTTCTGTTAGTACTTAGATTTGGGTTTTTCATGCACATCATGAGGTGAAGAAGTAAAACATCTCCTGGAGTAAATCAGTAAACTTCCAATTTAAAATCATGTTTACACAAAAAAAAGCCTGAAATTAAGTACAGCTGTACTTACATTTACATGCAGAACTTGTACCAGCGTTTTTTAATAGATAACTAATAGATAAATAGTACCATATTTGTGAAATAAGCTGAATCTAACTTTCACAAATCGATGTCTTATTTAAATGTGATCATGCTGTGTTGTATCTCTCAGAAGCTTGGCCCTGGTAGCTATTTTTTTCTCCTCATGATGTATAAATATACATCAGTCAGAGAGCTGCCCTTTACAGTGAACACAATCTGAGAAGCATACTGAACCCTGCTGGTGGAGACTTGTTCAGCTATATTTGCTCAGGGTCAATGTGAAGTTAATTACTTGTGTCAAAGATAAGCTGAGACATTGTCCAAAATAGAACAAGTGAAATGCAACAAGCAGGACTCATAACTCTGTCTATGGACTCAATCAACAGAAACAGGTGGAAGGAAAAGCATAAAATGACAGTTACAGCAGAAAAAATGGAGACATGGCGCAATCCTGGCTTTCTGCATGATCCAGTCAGCCTCGGCAGGAGTGAAGGTTTCCGTCTGGCGGCAAAGTGGCCATGTGTTTTAAATCCTTCCTCCATGTCTGTGACAAAGCCTGTCACCACTGACTCTGCCTCCCAATCCTTGTTTGACCAAACAGTCGCACATTCCATCCTTCACATGTCAGCACGCTGACACTTGATCCTAATTGGCCACTACTGAGGCGAAAGCGTCTCGTCTGCCCAGCAGAAGTGTTTAAATTCTGCCTGTGAAACCTGAGCGTGCCCAGAGGGTCATTTCTCCCTGGGTGGGGAATCAAAAACTGACAAACACAAACAACAAGAGTTCCAGTTTTGGCCCTTATGGCGGGCCCATCAAACAGGATCTCCCGTCCGTCTTGCTTCGGTTGGGCCAGACCCCATTCCTGACAGGTCACGAGAGGAGCTCACTCCACTTCAAAAGCACTCTCATTCCAGCCTGTCAGCAAACTGGGTGAGCAGGGACAGGGTTTGTGTTCACACTTAAACACTCTCAAAGCAAAGCTGGGCTAACGCTATCAGGCTTACCTTATTCCTGATAATCGGGTGATTATGACCGGCCTGGGAAATCCAAGTGAGCCTTTGGGTCTTTGACTGGTAGGTGTTAAAAAGCACCAAATGAATATCAAAAAGAGGAGGTTGTTTTCACTCTGTTTCATTCAGTCTGCTGAAGCTACACATTTAAAACTCTGATATATGAGCAGATCTTCCAGCATCAGCAGTCCCTATTTAAACCCAGACAGAGTGATAAGTGTTGACCACAAAAGATTCAGGGTCTATCAAAATGTTTATTTTTATTTATTTATTTATTTATTGATATAGCGCCAAATCACAACAAAAGTCGCCTCAAGGCGCTTTATATCGTAAGGTAAAAACCCTACAATAATACTTTATAACAATAAAAATGTGCTACCAATATTTTTTTTCTACCTGCAGTGATATAATTTAAATCTCAAGTAATTCAAATTGTGGTTCAGGTCTTTATTTACTTTACTGGCAGAAGGGAGCAGGATCTCCATTTCTACCAAATGTTGTTACACTACCATGAATTCAGAAGGGGAGAGTGAGGTAAGAGAAGCCATTTCTTTATTTAAGTCAGCCTATATCTAAACAAGTATGAGACAGTATACAACACAACTTCAGGATGTTACACACAGGTTTCAATTTATCTCTAACTCAAAAAGACAAATATCGGGGGAAAAAAGAACAGGTCTAATTATTTGCCCCATGTAAGGGTTAAGATGAGCCA
Source organism: Heterochromis multidens (assembly GCA_015108495.1). Taxonomy (NCBI): domain Eukaryota; kingdom Metazoa; phylum Chordata; class Actinopteri; order Cichliformes; family Cichlidae; genus Heterochromis; species Heterochromis multidens. The sequence continues at coordinate 6,824 of VUQS01071252.1, forward strand.
TCATAGAAAACGAACAGTAATTATTCTATAAACCAGATTTTAAAGTATAATTATTAATAATTAAACCCCCAGGATTTTATTGGTGATCATGAAGTAAATGTTACAATTAATTTGTCCACAGTTATGAAAGTTTTTGAAGAAATAGACCGTGAATCTCTCAGCTGTATGTTTGGCATACTGGATAACTTTATAGCTAATAAATACATGAACACAAACGTGGCATACAACTCTGTAAATAGTCATTATGTGCCATAACATCTAAAATATTAAATATAATATCAGTTATTCCTTGTTATGATAAGTGAATTTTAAGACTGCAACACAACCAAAATTATTGCAACAAACACGTGCAATAAACTTGCAATCTTGTTACTTTTGAAGTTGCTTTGAAGATGGGGATCAGGTTTGCAACTCAAAGACATTTACTGTCTTCAAAGTGACTTTGGTGCATCACAAATCTGTTGCCATGTTGCAAATCGTCACAGAAATTCACATTAACTACTTGCATTCGGAGTCCAGACAGAACCTCATTGAAACAGAAGTTCCTCCAGAAATAGTGACATAGTTGCTACAGGACTGCGATTTAACTCCAAAATGACACTTATTTACTTTATATAGGAATATAACTGGATTACAACCAGTTGGTAAACAGTTGATTCAAGTCCCAACTGCAAAGAAGTGTTTTGCAGACACTCACTGGAAATTACTTTGATTGCAACGTATTGGCAATCTGTGTTCATAAATCAGAGGTCAAACCTTTTATTTCCAAACCAAATCTGTCTGAGCGTCATTGTTTGGACACAGGTCGACTCCCACCAGGTGACCTGCCTTTTAATCGAAAGTAATCACCCAGAGGTTCAGGGTGTTGCACGCTCAGCCTCTGGGCAACCAGATGGACGCTGCAACTACTTGCAGTTGGTCGCTGAATGCAAAAAAATTAAATGCAATGACCAGACAACCGCCAATTTTTCCTTGTCACAAGGAGGTCGCTGTCCTCTTTTTGCTCTAATGTGACTAAGTCATAATGCAACCACATCTTTTTACACACTGGCACTCCATCAACACATGATACATTTATTACTTGAGATAAGTAGCTTAAATTGATAGTATATGTTGTTTTAATGATAACTATGCTAAAAATACATGTAAGTACTATCATGTCTTACTAACTTTAATATTGTCTTGGAGCTGGAGTATCCAGTCTATGGGTAAAGGCTCCCTGACTTGACCTCAGTAAAAACTTTCCTGATGAGTTTACAAGCTCACTCACTCATTTTCGATCATATTGAATAAAACATCAGGTCCATTTTGAAAATGTTGTTCATACTATGTTTCAGAAAGGAGTACTATCTGGGTTATGCTCACTGGCTAACAACTTGTTATTGGTGAGTCGTTAACCAGTCTGCTGGCTACATCCATCATGAGTCTGTACATTTGACTGAACATATCTGAAGCAAACATTTGTCCATGATGGTGAACTACGTTACAGTGTGTTGGGCAGTGTGTGTCTTTTTCCAGCTGGTCACTGTCAGTCCAACAACCAGCTGCTGACGGTTAATAAATGCCTAAACCTAGTCTGCAGTCATCATCAGCCTCTTTTTGATCCCTGGTTCAAAGCCTAATTATCCCTTCATCCCCCCTTTAACCTCTCTCATTCCTTTGTCTCCAACCTTTATTCACCACCTCCAAACTCGCCCTGCCTACATAAGTGACATTCTCATTATACAGTTAACTACAAATGTATATCATCACTTTTAAAGGTCTGTTGCACTAATGTTGCATTAATTCATTCATCTTCCAGGTCATTTGGTCAAAAACATTTCAGTGTTTCTTTTAAGCATAACAATAACTACAAGTGGTCACAGCCACAGTCTGAGTGTGACAGGCCCTCTTTAAGAATAGTTAGTAAGCTGCACCACAGGAAGTGCTTCTGACCTTGTGGCGGCCCACGATAATGTGGGAGCAAATTGCCATACATTACACGTGGCAGCTGGTAATTTACGACTCACAGAAAAACAGGTTGGATGTGGACATAAACAGAGGTTTGTGGGAATTGCGAGGAAGGACAGGATGCCTGAGAGCGGCTCAGTCTGTACCCAGGAGCAAACACACTGTTATTATCAGGCAGATTGTCCAAATAATTATACCCCCTGTCTGTCAGGTTGGAGAAAGTCTATCCAAAGTACTGTAGGATGGAGGATAAAGTGTTGTTTTGACTGTGTTCTTGTTTACCTACGCATTTGCTCAGTAGCGACATAACCTGTTAGACCCCAGGAAATGAATCTGTGATGATTCTTCCAAACATTTGCAGGGTTTAACAAATCAAATCAAATTTTACTACTAAAAAAAATTGTAGATTGCAAGCATCTCTTGAGGCTGTGACAAAATGGTCAGAGAATAGTGTTCATTCTCAAACTGCACATTTAAAACTTTAATATACAGTCATGACCAAAAGTTTTTGCAGTAGCCGAGGAGTTCAGGTAAGAAACTCTGTTCCTTTGTTTGTTCATATATCAACAAACAGACAAACTTTGATCTCTGAATTTCCTTTGGTTCTTTAAGCATGCCTTGGATTGCTTGTTGGGCCGTTAACTGTTTCCAGATCACAAACAAAAAATGGTAGAAGAGAGACGCTTCCATGTGATAATACCAGTCAGCACAGCAACATATTGCTGATGTATATGCGCTGTGTGGGTAGTGGTAGGCGTTACGTAGTGGAGACGTGTGTTTGCTCTCTGGGAAAAGGTTGTTTCTCCATCGTTTAGCGCTGCTTTGCCTATGTTCCACCTCTCTCTGTGCCACCCTCATAGAGAGAGATTCGGTAGCCTTAATGTAGCTTTTTCATCGGCAAGACATCAGGGCGACGTTGCTGACCTCCGCTTCACCAATGCTTTTTCTCCATCTGCGTGATCCAACTAGAGAGGGATTAGGTAGCACAGACATCATTTTCCCACTGAAAAGATGTAGCATCATCTGTTCAGTATTGAAAAACGTCTTCTCATCCATAGTTCCCACATGCATTGCATATAACCCCTCTGCATGTATGCCTTGTTCCAGTAGCCCACTTCTCATCAGTATGTCTTAGATCCTCAACACCTGACACAGATCTGAAGCATACCAGCTTCAGTTATCTCTGAAGCTAGCCTGGGAACCCTTACTCAGTCCATGCCCTGGTTGGGATTTGAACCCCGAGCTATCGTTCCAAAGACGGTAGTGTTGCCACTAAACTATTCACCTACGATACACACACACATGATGCCTCCCAGGCAGGGTCGCACAGAGAGAGAAAGCGTTGGAGAAGTGGAGGTCAGCAACATTGCCTTGACGTCTTGCCGATGAAAAAGCTACATTAAGGCTACCAAATCTCTCTCTATGAGGGTTGCACAGAGAGAGGTGGAACATAGGCAAAGCAGCGCTAAGCGACGGAGAAACAACCTCTTCCCAGTGTGTAAACACTGCTACTGCTACTTGGGGGCTACCACCACCCACACAGTGTATGTGGGCTACATCAGCCATATATCACTGCGCTGTGCTGGATGGCGTGGGATTTACTGACTATGATCCTCTGTAATGCCAGCGTCGCAGTGACAGACGGTGCTGTCTGGGTAGACTGGCTCTAACTCTTACAAACTTTAATATTCTGGACTTCCTTTGACTCGACCTTTAGTCCTCATCATGGGTTCTTCCTCGTCTCTCTGCGTGCTGTTTGACCAGCATGTTGATGTGGTTGATTGGCTTCATTTTGGATCTGCTCTTGTGTTGAATAGGTGAAAACTGTGGCTGAAGCAATCCAACTTTTTCACTTCTAATGCTGACACAAATACCTCAGTTTTGAGTGTGTACTGATAATTTTACCATTCCAACATGTGTGTTAAAATAATAAGTTGTTTTCCTCACTGTGAGGAAGACTGGGAATTATTTGAGACATCAGGCCCTGCTTGAACACTGTGTTCCTAACTTTATGAAATATAAGAAATAAAAAACCCCACAAACATACTAAAATAATAAACAATGCATTTTGCACTTGTTTAATTTCAGCTCAGTGTGAGAGTCTTTACTGCAAACTACTGTTAATTGAAGTCATGCTACTTTCTCCTGGCCCTACTCTCAGTTTTACTGTATGTGAATCTCTTCACTCCTCTGTGTGTGTTTTGACTTGTTCTTTCCGGGTACTCCACCTTCTTCCCACAATCCAAAGACATGAATAACAAATGAAATGGTGACTCTAATGGTGGCCATAAGTGTTAATATCTGTCTCTTTGTGTTAGCCCTGTGACAGACAGTCCAGGGTGTACCCCACCTGTTACCCACAGCTGGGAAAGGTTCCAGTGTAGGTTATAAAAACAGAAAGATTTGACAGCTAAGTCATGGGTAAGTCATAGTCTAAGATCAGGATGTTCACAGTTGCTTAAAAGTGAAAGAATTGTAGACCAAAGCGCTCTCTCCATCTGACTTGCCTTTTAAAAGATGATGATGAGGCTGATAAGTTTTCAGTCTGCTGAACTAACACAAACTCTGGAGTATGTGAAAATGTATATAATGCAAGTCTCCTAGAATTCAGGCTACTTAACAGATTGACTTAAAGTGGCAATAGAAAACTTGCCTTTGTGGTTTAAGTAGGCAGGGATGGTTACTGACTGATCGAGCAGAAATAATACTGGCTGTCACTTTTGAACCCTTTCAAGTCTCAGCTTAATGTCGTCTGGGGGTTTCACTCTTTTTCTCTCTGTCTCCCTCTTTGCCTTCTCTGACAACAGAACTCTTTTTTGCTGTTGGACAGTTTTTGCATTTTTATTCACCACTTCAGCTATGAAGGAAATCTCTCTATAGCCATCAGGTGAAACAAAACTGCTCTCCTGTTCTTGTTTTAATTAGTTTAGCTGCACAGCCTTTATTTTATATTCTCAGGAGACTTTGTCCTGGTGGCAGACAAAATGCACAGTGAAAGCAAGGCTGAGAGACTGATTTAAACAACTGTGTCCTTATACGATGGTGCAAAGAAACAGCAGCTGAAATGATCAAAGTTGGGTCGAAACTCTGCCTCGGCACTTAAGCTGACTTTGACTGATGGTATTTGTAACTTTAGGGTGTCCCTTAGACGCACTCAGTGACAAGGGCGAATTAAACATTTACCCTAATGGAAGAGGAATAAAAGCAGGATGATGGGTGACTGTAATGTAAGACACATCCGAGTCGATCTCACACAGTCGTAGAAGAAAGCAAGCATAAAAAGATGATTATGAGATGATGAGTGGGAATCAGCTGGGATCTCTGCCTGGATACAGAGTTTGGGGGAAAAAAAAAAAAAAGTTCGACCCACCTACTTAGGTCATTAGCTCCCCTCTGAACAGCTTGGCGTGCAGTGTAAAATCACCTGAGAACAGAACAGCTACAGGACAAGACAACAGTATCCATTCAGGAAAATCTAGCACTGATGAATAATGTAATGGGCTGAATTATTAAATAATGTGTCCTGGTTTTGTGGGCTCTTTCGAAGTGTGTTTCCTCACGTGGTGAAATTGCCTGGAGTCAGAATGACTTTCAAGCTCAGCTGGGAGGTAAGAGTGAGTACATACATGTGTCATATATTCATCTTCATCATATCCGTGTGCTCATCCATATTTGTGTGACATTCATATGTATTAGCCTGAAGCAGGTTGCACAAATGATGCTCAACTATCACCTGATACAGCCTCCACTCTATTTCTCTGTACCTGCTCTCTCACTGTTTTTGAGGACTGTATGAAAATTATTAGAACAGGAAGGGAACTAAAAAATGTTTCCTTTGGCTGAGGGGCAGGTAGAGTTGGTTTTGAGTATAGACTATATTTAAAGATGGGTCTGAAAAGTAAAGCCAGTGCATTCTTTCATAGAGCCAGCAGGGGGCGACTCCTCTGGTTATGAAAAGAAGTCCAACTCATAGACAGTATAAAAGATGGACAATTAGACTTCATTTATTTTTCAGTAAGACTCAAATGAGTGACAGAGCCCATAAACTTGGCAGCAAAGTGCTTACAGAGGTTCTATAGACCAGAAGTCTTTTTGCAACCACAGCTATCGCCATCTGGTGGCCTTCAGATATAACGCAAGTTTAAGGCATTCCGCACTGGCTTCATTTTTCTGACCCGAAAGCTACATCCATGGTTTTGTTGTCTATGGTCGAACTTTATAGAAGTCTATGAGAAAACCATCCTACTTGATGTATGACCTCAGTGAATACCTTCCTGATGAGTTTATGGTCTCACCTGCTAGTTTCAAGTTTTATTAAATAAAACATGATTCTCATTTTGGAAACTATGGTTATTATTTGAGTCAAAAAGGAGGATAAAGCAGGGGAGGATTTAGGACAGGCCTTTTTCTGTAGCTCACTCATGTTCGACTCTTTAAAACACCAAGATGGCACCACCCCAATCCAAAATGCAATCCCAAACGTTGATAAGCTAATCATCTGCTGGGTCTGGCTTTATTTTTTACAGCACATTATGTTTGGCAAGAAAAAAATATAAGAAGAATATTTACCAAAACATTTGTGTCCAATTCACTTGTCAGACTAATTATTAATTTGCAGCCCATTAATGAAAAATGGAGTGACCTAAATAGCTAGCATTTTATAACATTTGCCATAAATCTACCAACAGCTCATAAGTTCTAACTAAGCTGCACATACTTCAAGTTGGTGGCTGTTGTAAAAGTTACTAATCCATTGAGGTTGAGCTGATTTATTTCTTTACATTATTCCTTTGTTCAGCTATTTATTCTAAAACGAGCTGTACCAGAGCTGCATTACTATTTTAAGGGGGTTTTTACAGAAAAGGAAATGTTAATTAAGCTGCAGGGACCTTTGCTTAATTTCTTGTTCCAACCCCCCTTCAAGCCAAAAATACTTTTCATTCAGTCCCTTATCTCCCTTTCTTTGAATGACTGTGAATCTGACTCAGAAGAGACCCAAGGCTGCAGAAGTGGAGCAGTGAAATGGGTCACCTTCTCATTGCTCATCCACCTCATGAGTAATTTAGTCAAGCTGTACTCCACACCAAGGACTGACAAGCAAACAGAAGTCATATTCTTCCCCGAACAAGACTTGGATACCCAAACACACTCACACACACATTTTCAAATACCTTCCAAAGCATCATTATTTTGTTGCCTTCACCCGTGGATGACAAATTAGTATTCAGGCTTGGGTACATTTGGACTACATTTGTTGTTAGGGTGAAGCCTTGTGCTCATACTAATTTGGCTGGAGAATGTTCAAGTTTCCTAAGTGGGCCTCAGAAATTGTTAAAAAATAAATGTGGTGAATTGGCCTTCAGTCTCTCTCAGGCATGTACCACATTTGTGTTATGGGGTGTGTGAGACAGCTCATGTTTGGACACAGTCACTGAACATTTTAAGGCGGGCGTCAAAGTCTTCTCTATAGCAACATGGTCAGCTGTCAGTGACCTAATTAACATGCTGTATTTGCTTTGGAGAGAGGGACGCATACATCAAGTAAAATCATTAGCGGCCACAAAAGTACCGAGGTGCCCAGCAGCTTTGTAACCGCTTCGTATTTGCTCGGCTCCGCGTTTGATTGCGTCTCCGCCAAAACAAACTCTTCAAGGCCGACTCCTTTCTCCTCACATCTTCATGGCTTCTGCAGCTGCACAGTGACATCAGATTAAACTGCAGACATTGTCATGTAAAACATGCAGAAGACTTGATGAAGACTCCACAGTTCAGTTTGAAATAGTTTTATTAGCCATCGTTACCCTATCTTCGAGGTGCAGAATGAAGGTTAGCCACTTGGTGGTTAGGTCTCAGTGATATCACCTGACCTCCAGCTACAGCCGAGTGCTCAGTAGACCCCAGCAGGTGAGTAGCTTGAAGGTTGCATGAAATGGCTAACCGAGCACTGCGCTACACTACCTAACTTACCACAACTTAGTGACACAGTCCTTTATGTCTGTTAAATGTCAGAAGTGGTGTGGTTTTACCTGCTGTAACAATATCTCAGCCAGGCCTGTGACTTCCTGGACAGAGGTATGATGTTTTTTTCCACATGCTTTCAAGCAATAAGCTAATAATCTGCTAGTTTTAGCGTCATTCCTGTACAGATATGAACATCAAATCCATGTTTTCATTTAACCTTTGGCAAGGAGCCACCAACATACTGAGTTGCCAGACAGCTTTGAAATGTTTCGCATTTGTTTGGTCCCATCTCAGCGGAAACAAATTCCCCCAGGCCAACTCATTTCTCCCCACATCTTTGTAGCTTTTCCTCATGATCCAGAAGTGATGTTCCACAGATGTTGTCCTGTCATACTGCAGGAGACATACAGTAGATGACATGATACAGACTCCAGAGTTCAGTGTTTGAGTCAGGGTGATCTATGGTAGCCAATATTATTTTCAAGGCGTAGAATGAAAGTTGTTCACTTTATGTCGGTAATAAGCATGAGTGTCTGTTTGATAGCCGTTAAATCTCAATGATATCCACTCAAAAGTCAAACTCAGGACCTCCAGCTACAACCAAGCACTCACTTTCTCATGAATGTCATTAGTCTGCCTTCCTTCCTTGATGTCCCCATTTTATCTTAATGGTGCTTGGCGCACTGATACTGAGTGTGATTGGATTATTAGCCACAATTAAGGACAGGGTAGCAAATGGCTTTCAATGAGGCATTAACTATCAGAGGAGAGCCGACAGTGTGTGAGTGAGAGGACGATGCGGTCTTTAGGAGGGTGACGACGGATGTGCCAGCCTGGAAAATGTCAACTTTCAGTACTTGTATACACAGCACATGCCTCCACATACACCTGGGAGAACAAACACACATTGTACATCCACACAGACAGTATATACATATGCTGATGGCTGTAAACAAGCACACATACTCAAGCTGTCACAGAGATGGATGTTCAGGGTTTATGAAGAATTCAGGCTGCAGATATTCATGCCAACACTTTCAGGGTGCTTAAGAAAAAGAAACGACAGTCTGCCTGTTTTTACTCCACTCTTGCATCATAACCTTTTATCCATGTCCTGTTTTTTTTTTTCTCTCTACAACACTCATGATGGAGCTCTTCATGCATGCAGCTTACATTTGATGTACAGCACACCTCCGAGTGACTTATGTGAAGAAATAAAATGTTCCAGACTGTTACCGAGCCAGCGGGCAACCACAGCAACGTGATCATTAGGTTACACCCCTGTATGTGCTGCTGCTGCAGTCTCTCTTTTTATGGTGCATTAGGGAGGACACATTTATGCCCTCAAAGTAAAGGAAGACACTATTGCTTGGGTGTTTCCACTGAAATGAGAAATCTTATTTCAAGAGGAAAATGACTGGATATGAAACATACATGCTATAAAGATGATGTCATAATAACTGACTTTATGGCCTACATGCAGAAACGTGTCCTTTTTAAGTATCAGCTCTTTTATAGTCTAATCACTTTACTGTACATCTGAGAGAGAAATGGCACCTGATAAAAATTTAATTTCATGTAGTATAGAAAAGATTATTACCTTCCCACATGTCTCTGTTAACAGTTTGATGCACTGGGTTGTTAGATCCACTAATTCAATTTTTAGAACTTCTCCAAATTATTAAACAAAAAAGCATATGGCTACCATGATAGGCCAAGAAACACAAGCAGATGTTAAATAAAATGATGTAAATGCAGAAGATGTTAAATGTAAAATATTTTGTGAAGCATTAGTTTGTTTTTCTTGTGTTTTTTTTTTTTTGAGCCAGAATTATTATTTTTTTAAATCGTTCCAGTTTTTATGACTTTGCCAATTTGTTTTTTGTTTCTTTTTTCTATTTCTGGTTTGATTCCTGCTTTTTAAAAATACAAATGTTTTGGGGTCCCAGGGGACTCCAGTCAAAAGCACCCAATTCCACCTATCCAGTTTTAATAAATGGACCTATTTATTCACTTAGTATTTGACATGGGTCCAAAATTAAAGTAATCACACAGTATCAAGGGAGAGAGGGGCACTCTGTTAGCCATTTTAAAGAAAATAAACTCAGATGCTATCACTTCCTTCATCATCCAGCTCCGACCTATGGTCAGACCACATCTGGACCCCCTTCAGTTCGCTTACCAGCCCCTGGTGCTTGGAGCTGAGTACGCCATCATCTAGCTGCTCAATCGTGTCTACACCCATCTGGACCAGCCAGCGAGCACTGTGAGGGTCATGTTCTTTGACTTTTCCAGTGCATTCAATACCATCAGGTCGACTCTCCTGGGTGAGAAGCTGACAGTGATGCAGGTGGATGCCTCTCTAGTGTCCTGGATTGTAGATTACCCGACAGAAAGACCACAATATGTGCGTCTTAAACGCTGTGTGTCTAACAAGGTGGTCAGCAACACCGGGGCACCACAAGGGACCGTCCTCTCTCCTTTCCTATTCACCCTCTACACCACAGACTTCAGCCACTGAGTCCTGCCATCTTCAGAAGTTTTCTGATGACTTTGCAGTGGTTGGATGCATCAGTGGGTGTGATGAGACGGAGTACCGGGCTGTGGTGGATTCCTTTGTCACGTGGTGCAAGCAGAATCATCTGCAGCTGAACGTGACAAAGACCAAGGAAATGATTGTGGACTTTAGGAGGACCAGAAAACCAGTGACCCCTGTTTCAATCCAGGGGGTCGATGTGGACATAGTGGAGGACTACAAATACCTCGGAGTACACACTGACAATAAACTGGACTGGGTTAAAAACACAGCTGCACTGTACAGGAAGGGCAAGAGCCGTCTCTATTTTCTGAGGCGGCTGAGGTCTTTTAACATCTGTCGGACAATGCTCAGGATTTTCTATGAGTCTGTTGTGGCCAGTGCCATCCTCTATGCTGTTGCATGCTGGGGCAGCAGGCTGAGGGTAGCAGATGCCAACAGACTCAACAAACTGATCCGCAAGGCCAGTAACGTTGTGGGGATGGAGCTGGACTCTCTAAAGGTGGTGTCGGAGAGGTGGATGTTGTCCAAGTTAAGGACAATGCTGGACAATATCTCCCACCCGCTTCATGACGTGC
>VUQS01071254.1:0-20237 GCA_015108495.1 Heterochromis multidens
GTGTGTGTCAGCTTGTGTGTATGTTATCATGCCAAAACTTCCAGGGTATGTAAACTTTTGATCAGGGTCATTTGGATAGTTTCTGTTGTCATTATGATTTAAAAAGGACAAACACAATTGTTTGATAATAAATGGCTTCACCCAACCACTAACCATGAGTGAAAGAGAAGTTTTTGTATTATCATTCATATTTCCTAAAAAATGGCCAAAAAAAATCACAAATTCTGCCAGGGTATGTAAACTTATGAGCACAACTGTATATTATACTTCAAAGAAGTATAACACATAGCCTATCCCAGCTGCAGTAGGGCGAGAGGCTGGGTACACCCTGGACAGGTCATCAGTCTGTCGCAGGGTTAACACAGAGAAACAGACTATGGGCAATTTAGAATCACTAATTAACCTAACTCCAAGTGCATGTCCTTGGACTGTGGGAGGAAGCCGGAGTACCTGGAGAGAACCCATGTAAACACGGGGAGAACATGCAAACTCCACACAGAAAGGTCCCGGCCAGATGATGGATTTGAACCTAGAACCTTCTTGCTGTGAGGCAACAGTTGCCTTAAGGCGCCTCAACAGGAATGAGTACTCGGCTATCGTGTTTTTCATGGTTTTTCAAGGTTTTTCGTGCCTGTGATGCTAACAGCTTTTCTTTATATGTGTGCAAAAGTGTTTGACTTATCCCCAAACTGTGATCAAGTGAGCTGAAGTGATGAAATGCTCTGATGAAGACAGTGCTTCCCCTACTGGCTTCTCGCTGTCTCTCACTCGCTTTTTTGTTATGTTGGGTGTAACACTTGTTGGGAACCTTTTATTAAAAAGTTGAAATGGTGCATCCCTACAGTAAATACTCTGCTAAAGCATACCAGAGCTGAACATGAAAGATAATGCAGCTACAGACTTTATTTTTTATTACAGTCATCATCATACTAATAATGCCCCCACCATTACCACCACTTCTGAAGCCAAAACTATGCCCTTGTATCCAGCATATAATATATCATTCTGAAAGTGTCCATTAAACTTAATGAGCTTAAATCTGGCTTCTAGTGGTGAAGCTACCTTTATTGTAGGAAATGTTTTGAGCCCCCACCCCTACCACCACCACCACCACACACAAAGATACAGTAGTGTGATAATGTGCTCTTTAAAACATCATTAATAACAATCTAAGAACTATTCAGAACATACAAACTCCTATAGTGAGGCGTTAGGATTTATTAAGACAATATGAGGTCATGAATTTCTGTGTGTAGGCTTTCATTTTGGGAACTCAATAATGACCTTGATTTGGAGACAAATCTTGTGATGCAGCCATGAATAATTTTGTGCAGCACTAAATTTGAGGGCACTACATTTCCTGCTGGCAAATAATAAAACACTTCTCACCTCATATATTATAACCTCACCTTCCATGCTCTGCCTAATGCATCATCATTTCAGGGGAGGAAATATGTCTTCTGAGGTGTCTATTTTAGTTCATCATGCTTTGTGTATTTACTGCTCACAATATGTTGTTACACACTTTTAAATGCATTATTCATCAGAGCATTATCACTTGCTTTCAGACTGGTCCCCCCACGCTTTGTAAATCATGTTTCTGTAAGAATAAAAATCTAATTTAGCTGTACATACATGTTGAGGATGTAATTTATGAAAACCCGGGTTGTGTATTTGTAGAGGGCTATCATCATGTTTGTGCCGGATTAGCATCTGAACCTCCAAATGTCATTACACTGAAGTAAACAATGAACTTTGCAAATAAAGATATTGACCTTTTGTTATCGATCTTCAAATATATCCCTCTGTTGAAATTAGATTTAATTAGATGCTCAAAATAACCTGGACTTTAATTAACCAGATCTTCTTAATCGACACAGTACACAAACATCTTAATTAAAATCGTTTTTATCTATAGCACTAAGATGACCGCTAATACTTCCTCCTCCACCTAATCGTCGCGCTCGCTGAAAAGGCAATACTGCAGTGAAGAGGAAGCAAAGCAAAGTACAAATGAAAAAAAGAGGTAAATATTGGAGAGAGGAGGGTTTGTTTGGTTGACTTGTAATAAGGACGGTGCTGCTGATGGCAGTGCAGCGTGCAATATGTTATGGATTAGTGTCATACAAGACAGCATTTCTGGCCTGCAAACATTCACACTGCATATTCAGTCGAGATGATGTCTTAATGATTTCACAATTGCTCATAGCCTCAGGCTGCCTCACTTCACTCAATTTATAGCTGTGGGCGTTCCAGTCTGTATATAAAACTGCATCCAAGTTCAGTTTGTTTTATGGGCAACACAGTGATCCAGCAAAAGTAAATAATATGTAAATCTCTATGACAGGAAGATATATGATCATTACTCCAAAATAAGAGCTCTACCCTGTCACGAAGTTATTTAGAGAGGATTTATAGCATTTGAACACATAATGGTGTGGAGTTTCAAAAAAAAAAGAAAAGGAAATCAACATTATTTTCAAACAGCTGCGGGCTTTGTTAACTGGAAAAACAAAGATGCTTAAGATGTTTCTAAGAAAGAGCTTACTGGTGGGTGACAGGAGATCATGATGTTTGTACATGTACCTGCAAACATTCTACGACATTTTGTTATTTAGGTTTCTCCAAAATAGCAATTTTATTTAAAATTTTAATTCAATTTTATTTTTTGACTATTACTATTGCTCTTTGGCAGCTCACAGTATGCAAGATTTAATTGGGCAAATTAGCATGACTTTTTCAAGTGATCTACAAACAATGCACTAAATTAAGCTCCTTTCAATAATGACCATGCCAAGAGCCACGCCAATTAGTGGGTCAGAAACAAGCAGACCTGGTAAAAGATCAAGTAATCTATTAACAAAAATAATAAAGTATAACAGAAGGAAGCAGCATAGCAATTAAGAAGTGAATTGTTTTTTTTTATATTAAGAGCTGGGGACTGTGTGTGGATAAATGTGTGCGATCTCTGACAGTTCAGGTGAACTGCAGGAATCATTCAGAGGAGGGCTGCTTTATTACAAACTACTCCAACATATAAACCTGAAATCTGTGTGTAACATTAACTTGTAGAATCTGTAGAAGAAGAACACAAAACATTATTTACCGTCAGATGCTGAAGTTAATATTACTGTGCCACATACACAAATGGGTGCGTTACTCATTTTTTTTCTGCATCTATAAGAAGCTGCATGTATTGAATCAAAGTCAACACTACATATCGTAAGGTTCAGATGTTAAATCTAAAACTTCAGATTTGTCTGTGTCACATTAATAGCTGCATTTTCACATACATACATACTGCAGATTTGTCAGCTGCACATCCATAATGCAAAGCTCCTGTTCTACCACTTCCCACAGTGAAGTCATTTGAGCTTTATGACATGACACATTATCCTGCTGGAAGCAGCCGTTAGAAGATGGATAAACGGTTGTCATAAAGGGTGGATATGGTCACCAACAATACTCAGGTAGGCTGTGGCATTTAAATGATACTTACTTGGTAGTAAGGGGCCCAAAGTGTGCCAAGAAAATATCCCACACACCATTACACCACCATCAGCAGCCTGAACTGTTGACAGAAGGCAGGATGGATCCATGGTTTTGTGTTGTTTATGCCAAATTCTGACCCTACCATCAGAATGTCACAGCAGAAATCACAGATTCATCAATATCTTTCTAATCTTCTATTGTCCAATTTTGGTGAGCTCATGTGAATTGTAGCCTCAGTTTCCTGTTCTTAGCTGACAGGAGTGGCACCTGGTGTGGTCTTTTGCTGTTCTAGGCCATCTGCTTCAAGGTTCAATGTGTTGTGTACCAACAACCATGCCATGTTCAGAGTGACTTAAATAACTTTTCTTCCCCATTCTGATGCTTGGTTTCAGCAGGTTGTTTTGATCATGTCTACATGCCTAAATTCATTGCGTTGCTGCCATGTGATTGGTTGATTAGATATTTGCTTTCACAAGAATTTGAACAGGTGTACCTAATGAAGTGGCCAGTGTAGTTTACTAGTTTGGTCCTAAATTGGTGTTTGGGCATCTCCAAAAGGTTCCCACATAAGTGGCTCTAACAATTGCTTAAATCAAACTGTGACAGGTGTTTGGAGGGGGAAATGTGTCCTTGGAAATGCATTGTTCTTTGGTGAATTTTAATCTGTAGAGTGGTTAGAGTTACAAAATAATGTAATAATCTCTGTCTTTGAAATATGCAATATAAGAAACAGAAAGAAATAGAAAGTACCTCAAACTTTAAGATTAGTACAGTACTTGAGTGCCCAACATCCACCCTAACCACCTAACAAAAAACTTGAGAAGGAGGAAAAAATAAAGATAAATTACCACCCCCTGACCCTGCACTGGAAATCAATTAATAATAATAATAATAAAAAATATATATATCACAAAACCCAAATAATGGTAAAATTTAAAAGTAAAAGTTGTATATGTATGCCCAAGTTTGACACAAGTTATGAAAAATTATGACATGAATCTTATGTGTAAGTTCAATAAGGAAGATCTGTAATCACTCATCTACCTGCTTTCCTGGGTGTTCGGCTGCTAGTCTGTTCTTTACATCACTACCACTTTCCCACACTGTCAATCTCAATACTGACATCATTACTCTAGTCCAATAATCTTCTTGCCTGCCTTCTTTGAGCCAATCAGTCTCCACTCTGCGTGGTTTAAATCTGTGTCTCTGTCATTCTCCTTTTCAGATTCTCATTCGTGCAACCCACCTCCTCCCCATCTCCACCTTACCCAAGTCACTCAGGGCTCCATCCAATCCTCAATCTTCATCTTTACCACCACCAGTGTCTAGAGTCCTGTCCTAAATCCTATCACTGCTGGGATTCCGTAAATACATTAATTAATTTCTCTATCTCAATAAATCATATTCAGTTCTTCCAAATGATCTCTCCTTATT
This sequence comes from Heterochromis multidens, assembly GCA_015108495.1. NCBI lineage: Eukaryota > Metazoa > Chordata > Actinopteri > Cichliformes > Cichlidae > Heterochromis > Heterochromis multidens. The sequence continues at coordinate 4,927 of VUQS01071254.1, forward strand.
GAAATACCATGTTCTGGCTCTTATATAAGGCCACATTAAAAATTAAGAACCATGTGATCTTGCTTTGTATGTAGTCCTCTCTAAGTTCTCATTCAATGAAACCTACCAGAGTCTCATTAGTCAGCAGAATAAATCACTTGCAAAGAAAGAAAGAAAGAAAGAAAAGACTTGTAGAGTCTAGCTTTTCCTTAGAACTACTTTTCTTTTCTCCCTCCCAACTACAGCAATTTTTCTAGGAAAGCTCTTATTTGTGCATTGAGTGTTGGCTATTATTTGTTATTGGATATTACTATTTATTTTATCTGGACTAATAGGATGCACATTGGACATATTTTGACCATTGTGCTATTATGGCACAATATTTAATTTCACATAGTCAGCTGCCCTATTTAATAATAGCAGACTTAAAAAAACAAAATGCAAGTCTTTTTTAGGCTGATAATTAAGTACAAAGTCCAAAGTTAGAAATCAACAGAAAGCCAAATCACAGGAGATCGCTGAGGGAAGGGCATTGGAAAGTAAAAACAAACATTTTAACAATGGACAAAGGGAAGACAGGGCTACATACACAGAGGGCAGATTAGACAACAAGAAAAACTGGGGAATGAGGCACAGCTGAACACCGTTAACTCAGTTGGGAACCATTAGGGAATCACGGATATAAGAAGAATCACATGAAATGTGAAACCAGACATGAGCCAAAACTGCAGTGGACAAAGGCATAAACAGAAAGACAACATAGACAGAGTACAGACACACACACTAATTTGATGGCTATAGCCCCCCACCCCTAAAAAAACAAAAAAACAAAAAACACATCTACTCAAAGTATGAAAGTAAAAAGTAGATTTTTGGAGGACATTTCTACCAGCTTTTTTTTTTCTTTGCCAAGATAAGTGAACCCTGTGACATATTAATATGAAAAAAATAATATTAACCCTCTGAGGTTTAAGTTATCATATGTGCTAACCCGAACCCTAATACTACCCTGCACTTCAGGAGCACAGCACCAGCTATTGCTAGCAAATACTGCTTTGCAATATCAATCTAAAACAAATACCTGAGTCCCAAATATTTATTGAGATGATCTAAAATATAACACTAAATGTCATTCAGAACATTTTTGCTTTTGTAATTTGCATAGTTTAACAGTATCATTATCACATCATAAAATATCTAAAAAGCTTCTGTGTTATTTACAGTAAGATGTGTCCACAACATAGACAACATAAGCATGGTTATTTTGTTGGCTTCAAGCTATTTTTATGGTGTAGGACTTATATGCATCATTCTGTCAAAGTCCACATAACTGCACTGTTAGGATTAGAAACTGGTATATATTTTGAAGTTGGCGCTTTTGACACAAGTTGAAACAGAGACTCATCTGTGGGTCATCTTAAATTGGTCATGTGATTTGGATGCGCCAGCACGTGCGTTGACTCCAGAGGGTTAATACAGTAATAATACTTTATTTCAGCTTAAATTAAATTTACTCAGCTCGAACATCTGCCATAGAGAACACAACCAGAGAAAAACAAAGGAGATTTTAAAAAAATAAAGAAGAAAGCTAGCTCTGCCTGCTGTTTTCTACATTGTAGATTGGTGACTTGGCCTTCACACCTAAACAGAAAAGTTAGTATAGTCGGGGGATGTAGTGGTGTATTTTGGGGAAAAGAATCACTTAGAAATAAGTTACAATAATTTCTATTGTGAGGTCCAGTAGACTTTGTGTACAGGCTTTGATCATCTGACCTGTGCTGCTGCTCTTTGTGGATTTAGACGACTGAATTCTACAAGATGTTACATGAGCTATTATGGCTGATTTCCAGCCCCTAGACAGCATAAAGCTGGTATAAAGGTAGAAGTCACTGAGTGAATCTAATCAGCATCATCACCTTAAATTTAAGTTAATATCTACCCTTGATGTAACCTAACACTGACCTTGAACACCACAGCCACTCTGCACCAGTCCAACAGTACACAGTACTGCTAGTAAATGTAGCCTGTACTAAACTGCCTAGTATTTTCATACAACCCTTGAATAACAAAAAGCTAGTATATTTCAATTTGTTTTACTAGATTTTTTGTAATATGAAAAATAATTTTAGCACACGTCATGTACAGATTAAATATTTGTTCAAAAAAACTCCAAAAAGAATGAGAACATTATATATAATCTTTAAATTTTCAGTTTATTAAATGTTACTGAGCAGTCCTTACCTTTAAAAATAATCTCCCCTCTTCCTCCCCTGTCTTTCTTATAAGTTATCATTATTTTTTTCCCTGAGAAAAATAGCAACTGCACCTTTAGCTAGGACACATATTGTGTGACAAAACTGCACATACACGGTTTGTGTGTTTGCCTATATTTGTTAAGCTATTAGAAACAATGCACAAAAACATTAAAAAACGTTACTCCCTTTATGCTCGCTCCTCTTCTGTAGCACTAACTAGATGCTAAGTATTATGGTGCATCGGCACCAAAAACAAGATTCTGGATAGTTCCAGCCTACTTTAATCCCTAAATATAGTACAGTTATGTTTGTTGCCTTTTTCATTTCTTCATGTGCAAAAAGCACACCAACAGAATAGGCTTTTCTGTGTCATTATTCCCTCCATTTAGGTTCAAATCAGACACCAATTTGATGTTTGTACATACTGACAGGAAATAATAACTCATGTCAAATGTCTTAAACCAAAAGTAACAAACTGTTTTTTAAAATACAAACGAGTAGAAAGTAGAGATAGTTTTGTTAAAATGTAGGGAGTAAAAGTAAAAAGTTTTCAGAAAAATACTATACTGTAAAGTACAAATACCTAAAAATTGTATCTAAGTAGAGTAATGAAGTTCTGTACTTAACAATGTACTTTGTTACATCCGACCAGATTGCTGCAGGATTCAGGAAATTGGGTGTTAGTTTAAAGAGAGTGCACCATAAATAAATCAGTGTAAACTAACAGAGAAACACTATCAGACAGATGCAGTGATTTTCCCATCTATACTCACCTGTCAAGTAGCTCAGTAACATGATGTCACAGTAAAAAAAAAAAAACTGGAAGGTGTTGATTTCTACACCTGTTAACATGTCCTGTGGATGTTCTATATCTGTCACCTTGTGACATGCAACTGAAATAGAGTTGGAGAATGTTTCACAGTGTTGGTATGAGTATGAGTTCTTTGGACATTAAAATATTCACTCAAAGCTTCATGTATTTTTTGCTCTGGATGCTTGCTTTTTCCCTCCAGCACTCAGGAAACGTGAGATGTAATGTAATATCTGACCTTTGAAGAAATTAAATCTATATCACATTTTATGCAAAGACTGGTATTGCTGTATATGCCAGGCAAAGATAAGGTTCACATGATATGAGGCCCCACATTTATTTGCTTTGATAAATATATTCTTTATGAAAGATAGAATTAATCCATACAGCGAACTTCCTCATCAAAATGATGTGTGTAATAAAATTCACACCACTGAATTTCTTATATGCCAGAATGTTTAATAAAACTGTAAAAAAAAAATTTAATTTGTAGATCAACATTGTAAATTCAAATAATTAAAAAGCAGCATATAGTATTCATATGTACAGTATCATGGCATAACATGAAATACAAATTTTAATCTGTTATGGAGATGGCTTTTCCCTCCCTTTTTTGGTTTCCACAAATACAATTTTTCATCCTCTCTCTTATCCATTGATTTATGTCCATAAGCATGAAGGGACATATTATAGCTTGCAAGAATAAAAATGTCCTCTTTTTGAGGCTGTAGGGGACCACAGTTTGGAAATGGTCATTTTCATTTAATTTCCTGTTAGTTTTGCACCTCAGTTGTGTTTTCATTCATTGTTTGGTTAGGTTTCTGCAATCAAACTAGACTCCTAAGAATCAAATACTAACATGAGACCTATTTTTTTTTCCGTTTGAAAATCTTTATTGTAATTAGCATTACAGCCTCACAAAGCTTCTAGCATCATTGTTTTTATTTATTAAACCAAGTAACCATCAAAATAAAAAGACAAAATCTTGAAGTCTAGAATACTATCATGCACAGCTGAGTTTCAGAGTCCAGCTGAGACCTGGAATCAGCAAGACTGTGTGTGAATCTGGCACCATCCTGGTAGATGCAAATCCCTGAATTCTAAAGGATTTGCTTTGGACTGACAAAGATCGACAAACATCCAGTCGTCAGCTCTGCTGATCTCTAGCCTTGCTGTTTTGACCCCATCAGGTGACAATAACAGTCTGGCCATTAAAGTCGCTTAGGTTTGCCCATTGTTCTCATATTGAACACAACAAAAACAAACTTTTTATCATCTTGCCATTTAAAAACATAATAAATAAATTGTTACTCACTTTATATGTGAGTGGGGAATGTTTTGGCTAATTGGTGTACTAAGACTGAAGATTTAAACGATCACAAGTGCAGTTCATTTGATTTGAAGTGTAATAATTTCTAGTGATGGACAGCTCTGAGGTGTGTTTGGTAAGTATTTGGAAAGCTCTTGGTTGAATGAAGGCACTTGTGGAACTGAATGCTTGTGTCCAACACATAAAGTTTACATATGACTGACAGTCAGTGAGTGAAATTTGTGGAAAAACTTGGCAACATCGCACTGGAATGGAGCTTCTGTAAGCTATTTTAAGTTAGAAACAACAAGTGCAAGGCATCTGTGGGAAACATGGGGAAAGTCATAAAACAAAGACAGCATCCAGTTAAAATAATGTAATGTCTGTCTTAATTTGTAGTTCCTTCTATCGGTCTGTTCATTGCCTGTCTTTTTCTCTGTTTTGACATAGCTATAGTCTCTCTCTCTCTCTCTCTCTCTCTGTATGCTAGATAAAGCAATGCTACAGTGTTTTTTTTACCCATGCTTTTCCTAAACATTGAATTTTTCAGGTGTAGCAGTCCTTCTGCTGATATAACACAGGTACAGTTAATATTTCCACTGTCATTTCCATTACCCTGCCCCCTGTTGTACCGCAAACACTTTAATATTGCACTAATAGGCAGCTTTCTTGCTTTTCTTCCATTTACCTCACAAAACCATGTTGTGAATAAAACCTTTTGTAAATAAAGAACAACATTTTTAGTCTATTTAGTGACATCTGGGTGTTGTTATAACTCGAGACCCTCAGGAGCTTACGTCTGAGGTGTACAAGTCTGCTTTGTGCTATCCACCATTTCATGGATTTTAATTTGACTTTCAGTGCATCTTTATCACAGAGAGAAACCCTAACCCTGCATTATGTACAGTCATGTGAAAAGAAAGTACACCCTCATTCGATTCTAAGGTTTTATGTATCAAAACATAATTAAAAAAATCATCTGGTCCTCACCAGGTTCTAAAATTATTTAGATACAACCTCAGATGAACAATAAAACAACACATTACACCATGTTATAATTCATTTAACAAAAACTGAGCCAAAATGAAGACGCAGTGTGTGAAAAACTAAAGTATACCCCATGAGTACATAATTCAATGGCACCACCTTTAGCACTTGAATTAACTGTTTGTGTATGTCTTTATCAATCTTTCACATTGCTGTGGAGGACCTTTAACCTATTCTTCTTTACAACATTGCTTCAGTTCATTGGAGTTTGCAGGCATTCATTTATGCACAGCTCAATCAAGTTGAGGTCTGGACCATTGCAGCACCTTGACTCTTTCCTTTTTCAGCCATTCTGTTGTAGATTTGCTGGTGTGCTTGGGATCACATCACTGGCGAAGGTTTTAGATTTCACCTGTGTTGGCAAAGGTTTCCATTTGCGATCACATGAGCTCGGTGATGCCTTGGTGATTGTCAGTGAACTCAAAGGCCAGTGAGCATCACCACGATGCTAGTGGTTATTATCACTGTTGTTTATGGTGTCCATAATGACGATGACTTCTGCATCCTGAACTGCGCAGAGGCGCATGGCCTTGCCATTACCAACACCTACCAAGAAGAAGCTGGTCCATTTGATCAACTACACCAGTGGTGGGAAAGTTATCCAAATTGATTACTGGCTACACTTAAGGCAAGAACTGAAGTGGGCAACCAATGTGAAGGGGATTCTGTCAGACAAGATCAGCCCTCAATGCTATCTACTCATCCTGGATCTGCAGCTTGACCTTGGACAGCAGCAGCAAGCATGGAGAACAGCAGAGAGGATCAAGTGGTGGAGGCTTCCAGAATGTAAAGCCCTGGCAACAGGCCTTCAGGCTATTAATATAGAGCTTAACCAACTGGTAACAATATTATGGCAAGACATGAGTGTAGCATGAAGCACTCTTGGGATGACAAAACCAGGAAAGAGCTTTGCTGATAAGCAGTTATGGTGATGGAACGAAGAAGACAGTCATCAAAGAAAAGGAGACAGCCTTTAAGACATGACTCAAATCTTGCACTGATGTCAAACTGTGACAATACAAGGTACTTAAATCACCTACAAAGCAGACACTGGCCATAGCTAAGACTGTAGACTGCAACCAGCTGTATAAAGAACTGGACACTCCAGAGGGAGTGAGGAAGATCTATTGCTTGGCCAAAGCACACCATCATTCAATGCAGGATATGGGTTAGGTCAAACACATCAAGTACAATGACCATCAGGTTCTGCAAAACTGGCCTGCTATCCATCCAGTGTTGGAGTGAGTAGTTCTCAAGGATGTTCTGTGGTCCTCACAGCCACTATAAACATAAGATTTTATGGAACATGTTGCATTACTGTAGATTAAACAGAATATAAAGAGTTTAAAACGAGCGTAACCTCAAACAAATGCAGCTGTAATGCTCATCCATGTAACACTAAAGGGGAGAATTTTTCTGTAGAATAAATACTTTTAATATTGATACTTTATGTAGAATTTGCCAATAATACAGTTTTATGTGTCATGAGGTGTTTTGATAGTATTTTATTGCTACATTCTTTCTAAAACATTACTCCACCACTTCTCATTGTCAGGTAATAGTAAATAGTTAGATAACTACAGTAGTAATAAAATTTTACAATTCCACATCCAGGAAGGAGTGCAGAGAGGTGAAAACATCCAGGAAGAATGCAGCAAGAGGCTGTTAGAGCAGTACAGTATGTTTTAATCTGGTCCAATTTGTGTTGTTAAAGACTAAAGGAAGTTCTATTTTATTTCATTTTATTTTGGACAGGGCAGGAGGGATATAGTCTCTGTTTGTCTTTCAGTTAAGAGTCACCACATGCTAGTGTTAGTTAATGCTAATACACTACTTCTTTCAGCTGCTCCCTTTAGTTGTTGACACAGTGGATCATCTGCCTCCATCTCACCCTATCCTTAGCATCCTCTTCTGTCACACCAACCCTCTGCATGTCCTCCTTCACTACATCCATGAATTTTCACTGTGGTCTTCCTCTATTCCTCCTGCCTGGCAGCTCCATCTTCAACATCCTTTGTCCAATATATCCTTCTGTCACGAATCACCCCTGACACTCGTCTCCACCCACTCCACCCTGCCTGCACTCTCTTCTTCACCTTTCATGTGCATTGTCCATTGCTTTGGATGGTTGACCCAAGGTATTTAAACGCATCCACCTTGACTACCTCTGCTCCTTAGATGCTCACCTTTCCACCCGTCTCCCTCTCATTCACACACATGTAGTCTGTCTTGCTTCAACTGACTTTCATTCCCCTTCTCTCCAGTGCATACCTCCACCTCTCCCACCTGCTCCCTACTCTCACTGCAGATCACAATGCTGTCTGGAAATGTCATAGTCCATGGAGACTACTGCCTGACCTCATCTGTCAGCCTGTTCATCACCACTGCAAACAAGAAGGGGCTTAGAGTCTATCCCTGATGTAATCCCACCCCCACCTTGAACTCATCTCTCACTCCTACAGCACACCTCACCACTGTCTTGCTGTCTTCATACATGTCCTGCACCACTCTCACATACTTCTCTGCCACACCTGACTTTTTCATACCTTACCACAGTTCCTCTCTTGGCACCCTATCATATGCTTTCTCTAGATCCACAAAGACACAGTGCAACTTCTTCTGACCTTCTCTATACTTCTCTATCAACACTCTCAAAGCAAACATCAAATCTGTAGTGCTCTTTCTTAGCATGAAGCCAAACTGCTGCTCACTGATTATTACCACTCTTCTTAACCTAGCTTCAACAACTCTTTCCCATATCTTCACTGTATGGCTCATCAACTTTATTCCACTGTAGTTGCTACAGCTCTGCACATCACCCTTGTTCTTGGAAATTGGTACCAGTTCACTTCTTCTTTATTCCTCAGATATTCTCCCATTCTCCATGATTGTGTTAAACAATCTGGTCAAAAAGTCCACTGCCCTGTCTCCAAGACATCTCCATACCTCCACAGGTAAGTCATCTGGACCGACCTCCTTTCCACTCTTCATCCTCTTCCTCCTCTTCAAAGTACTCCTTCATTCTTCTCAGCACACTCTCTTCACTTGTTAGCACATTTCCATCTCGATCCCTAATTAGCCTAACCTGCTGCAGACCCTTTCCAACTCGATCTTTCTACCTAGCCAATCGATACAAGTCCTTTTCTCCACCTTAGTGTCCAGCATCACATACAACTATAAGCCTTTTCCTTTGCCTTTGCCACCTCTCTGTTTGCCGTATGCCTAGCTTCCTAGTACTCCTGTCTACTTTCTTCATCTCCCTGACTATCCCACTTTTTCTTTGCTAACCTCTTCCTTTGAATAGTTTCCTGTCGTCTTCCTGACGTAACCCTCCCCATCTATCCGGGCTTGGGATCGTCACTAGGAGTACACTGGCATGTGGCCCCATGTGGCAGGGTTGTGGCTGGGTTAGCTAATGTTAATACACTAATTTAACTGAAATACACAGGCACTGTGGGAATTGCAGAGAGAAGATAAGCAGTAGTGTAGGCACGGTAGTTTTATTTCAGTTTAGTTAATGTATTAATATTAGCTAATGTTAATACACCAATTGAACTGAAATACAACTACCATACCCATACCACTGCTCGTCTTCTCTCTACAGCTCCCACAGAGCTCGTGCACTTATCTGGATCATTTAATCTCATGTCTCCAAAAGACCTGCTTGATTAGATTTTTGATTAACATCATGCTAGAGTGGCCCTTGGTGCTTGCGATAGCAGCTCGATCCCTGAGTGCTAACCACCCTACTATGGCTTGGATGCATTGTGTCAGTGCTATAGTGATTATAGGCCTTCTGCAGGACAGTATGAGGCTATCGGCGGCAACAATTACTTAGCTCTGAGACTTGCTCCACACACTTCAAACAGAATGCCATGATTGCAATGCATGAGCAGATAAGATGAAGAGGAGATCAAAATCCTCTCAATTTACCTTATCAGATGGCCACTGGGTGCTGAAGTGATTGTGGCTGCGTGCTGAAGGCTGACCTAACTAAAACTTATTTTCATGTGGCCTGTGGGATTAGAAGATGATTTAAAATCTACATTTCACTCAGTTCCATCACATCGAAGGTGTCATAGATAAATGAAAGGTGACTTTAACTCTTGGTTTTGGGTATATTTTTCAGACACTCTTACAGTTACAGTAGGTCTATGAGTTTTTGGACAAAGACACAATTTTTGTATTTTGTCTCTCTACATTGCCACACTGGATTTGAAGTCAAAAAAGATGTGACTGAAGTGTAGACTTTCAGGTTTAATTAAAGGGGTTTGATAAAAAATATTGTATTAACTGTTTAGGAATTACAGCCAATTTTACAGCTATTTGAAATCTCAAAATAGGCATTGTAACATACTGATGCATCTGTGCTTAAGGATTAAGGCATCCCACTGACTTTAAGAGACTCTGGCACATCAGGATTCATTGAGCAGCAGCAGTTTACAAATTCCTGTTGTACCATGTTTCTTAAATGCTACCGCCTCATCAGGAGAGCCACTGATCTCTCTGTTGTTGGGGGGTTTTTTTTGTGGGTTTTTTTTGGTTTTTGGCGGGAGGAGGGGTACCAAGCTTGGCCCCCCGCTGTTCCCGGCGCCATTGTAATTATTCTGTTGTTTGAGGAATATTTGGCCTGACATTTCGTGTTCCCTTTGCAAGCCAGGAAGATTGGAACAAAAGCAAGCATTATGGCTTGCCATGTGGCAAGCTTATTGCTTTGGATGTATATGTCTTGGTTTTTACTGAGCTGGATTGCACTGTTAGATCATTGTTTGGTTGCGTTTGACACAATGTTGTGTTTGTCCGTTTTTATGTGCATTTTCTTTCCAGCTGTGTGCAATCATGTGGAATAGCTACAGGTTTGTTTCTTCTGTGCAGTCTGTACGTGAAAGCATAGTCACCATATGAATTCACATGAATTCAATGTTATACTGCTGCGTTTTATTCAAATTTAAAGCCTCAAGCTGCATCCACAAAGGACTTCATCTTACCACTAGGGATCTTCCTTAATGCCAATAAATGTTCCTCACTATGAGTATCCTGTTAAGACTTTTTCTCAAACCTGCTGAGAGCAAAGAACTGAGAGATCATCCATTGCTATAGATGACATAAATGAAGCGACATCCACTATTAAAGATGGAGCTGCAATCCTGAATATCAAGGTTTTACGTTTTGCTATGGTGGAAAAAAGTTGGTGTATCAATAAATTCAAAATGCAGCAAAGTGCAGCAGATGCCAAACTAGTGAATAAATCATAACATCCATGAAGTTACTTAAAAGTCCACCAAAAACAGGCAAAAACATGATCTCTGTGGAGGATTCAGCTGGGTATCATGGATAACACGTACATCTGTCTAAGTCATTTAATGCGTTGTAGTTATGATTATTGACCAGTATTATAGACGCTTTTTTCCCCCTGTGGATCATTTGAAAATACTTTAAGAAGTAGTTAGTGATGTGCAGCTGAAGATAAAAAAAAAAAAGCTTTCTTTTCTGTGATCTGCTGTTGTGTGGGGAAACTACTTACACTGTATGTACAAAATTAAATGAGGTCTCTGTTGCAATTATTTTTTACTGACATCTTTTTTTTTTTTTTTTTAAATCAGCTTGGGTTTGTTTGGCTGCGCTGCAAACAGAAACGCCAGCTGCTCTTCTGCTGGATTCCTTACAAAATGGCTGTTAAATGAGCATTTGCTGCCGTGTTAAACTGCATTCCCAAATCAACCAGGACTGAAATTTTGAAGAAAACAACTAAAGTTGGCTCACACATAACAACTGTTAAATTTTAGCCAGACAGTTGAGATTGAAGACATACCTGAAAATGGACAGCTGTGCATGAAGTTGATTTCATTTACCGCTGTAAATTTTGCATTCCAACATGATTCTCCAGCCAGGGTTTTCATGGTATCTCCCCATAACTGGCCTTTCAAGTACAAACTGCTTGTTGTTGTCTGTGTTTGGGCATAAGGGATTTTTGGGATGATTTACACCCAGTAATTCCTGCTATTGCTAATAAGTTTTTTAGAGTAGTTAGTCATTCATAAGAATCCTTCCCAACTACCCTGACTGTCAAAGAGGTTTTAGGTGTGCCCCAAGCTTCACATTGACTCCAACACAATGAGTTTTTGATTTTCTCTTATGCTGCTTTATGTTATTCTTTCATTAGTATCTATAAAAGCTCTAACTGACTGTCATGGAGATAGAGGTGGCAGCAAGACCTGCCAAGTAAGCTTCATCTTAAATATTAAGCATTTAAGGAATTATTTATTTTGATGAGGGGGAAAAAAGTACATAAGCACCAACTCTCTCAGTTAACTCTTAAAATATAGTACCATGTTGTATATGGGTAAAGCAGTTTGTCACCTGGGCAGTACCTCTGAAGGTACATTGGACATCATACCTTTTGTATTTTGTATTTGAAAGTACAAAAAGTGATCTTTAATGAAGTGCCAAATTGGAAATGGACTAACATCTGTAAAGAACTTACAGTACCTTGAGGTCCAGTTATTAGCCCTAGGGGGTGCATTCATATAGACTGCACCTGTAGGGACATAAGTTGACTTTTACTATATCCGTGTTTTTGAAAGCATATAATATTATAACCAATGCAAGATTTCCTGCTTAAAGTCATTTGTTACACAGCAACTATCATCAAGTTCTGATCCTAATCAAGCCTGTCAGATCATTTTATTTTACTTTTAGTAAAAGGCTCCTCAGTTAATAGAAGTCAAAACTATTCTTTGTAAGTTAATTATTTTGTTTTCATTATTCTAATGACATTCAAAGTCAATAATTACTGGTGATTTCTGTTTTATTACTGTGAGAAGTTTTTCACGACTATATAAAGGAGGTGAACCTTCTGACAAAATAGTCAACAGGTAGCCTAGCAACAATAAAAACACATTTAAATGTACCATAATTAGCTGTAATTTCAAAAAAGTATATATATTCTAACACTTCGGTAGAACTTTTAGTGTTTCTGAAAAAAACAGCATTTTTAGACAGCAGTTTAGGCAGATAGTTATTATTGCATAATATGGGTTGTTACTGTCTAACACACTTCAAATAGACTGCACCTTGGAACATTTCTCCTTGGCTTTTAAAAAGGTCTATTAACCCCAGATTAGAGTATTTTCTCAAAATAATCATGACTACTACAACAAAAGCCTAAATACAACAAATACAACACTGACCAGACTTCTTATTTTGGCCTAGTTGAGGTGCTTTGTTGCTCTCAAGGTAGGCATTGCTGTTGTTACAGCCACTTTGGCTAATTGGACCAAGCCACTCAGAGAAAACACCTGCTTGAAACAAGACTCTTGGAGAATGAGAAACTGAGAGGAGAGAGCTGTGTGGTGTATTGAGAGCAAGATGTCTGTCTCATAATTAATTAAAGGGGAAGAACAAACCCATCTGTGAAGATAAAGTGACAAGCTGAGACAAGGACAGGGGAGACCTGTGTCCTATGCTCTGCTGTTGTGGCCCCTGATGATGTTGAGTAGGACATGATGTGATTAAACTCTCACTTGAGAATATGCTAAAGATAAATAATCAAGTAATTAGCTGCTCTGTTTGAATGCTTCAGTTTTCATTATTTGTTCAGGTGTCTCAGGATAAAAAAAAATCGTATAATTTCTCATATTTTGGCCCTCCTAAGAATGCCCTCACACACCCAGTACTGGACCCTGACAGAAGCAGTACTAATTCCAGTGAGGTAGAGCTGCCGAGGTGAGCCTCTCAGGTTAAAAACTGCAAACTGACCTGATTTGAAGGATTTCAGGGGAGCCAATCAGAGCGTGTCAAGCAGTGATGGATTTATGGGAGTCAGTCAGAAGTAGCCTGGAGGAAATATTTGCAAAGTTGTGTGTCTCTACCTTTACTTTCAGGTAAAATTTTTATGGAAGTGAAGATGCATTACAATTCATCTAGGGGCATTTTTGTGCAGGTTATTCAGATAAATAAATATTTACAGCAAGTACAGGCTCTGAGCTGAAACTTTCCTCCATTTTAAAAGCTTATTTTTATCTGTAAAGTCTATGACTTTTGAACACTAATTCTGGTTTTATTAATGTTAGCAATGTGACACTATCAGGTGAGCTAGAAAGCAAAACTGAGTTATTTTTGGGGGGGGTCCAGTAAGGCAGTTAGATGTCCTCTGAAACCTGCTTTTGCCCTCAGAACTGTCTTAATTCTTCATGTCACAGATTAAATAAGGTGCTGGAAATATTCCTCAGAGATTTTGGTCCATATTGACATGATGGCATCACACAGTGGCTGCAGATTTGTTGGTTGCACATCCATATTGTCACCCTCCCATTCCACCATATCACAAAGGTGGGTGGTATTCGATCAAGAGCTGGTGAATGTGGAGGCCATTCAAATACAGTGTACTCGTGTTGAAGAAACCAATTTGAGATCATTTGAGCTTTGTAACGTGGTGTGTTATTCTCCTGATACCAGCCATCAGAAGATTGGTACACTGTGGTCATAGAGAGATGGACATGGTCAGTAACAATACTTAGGTAGGCTGTGGTGTTTAAATGATGCTCAGTTGATACTAAAGGCCTCATAGTGTGCCAACAAAATACCCCCCATACCATTACGCCACCAACGGCAACCTGAACCATTGATACAAGGCAGGATGGATCTATGCTTTCATGTTGTTTATGCCAAATTCTAACCCTACCATCAAAATGTCGCAGCAGAAGTCAAGTCTCATCAGATCAGGCAATGTTTTTCCAATCTTCTGTTGTTCAGTTTTGGTGAGCCCATGCGAATTGTAGCCTCACTTTCCTGTCCTGAGCTTACAGGAGTGAAACCTGGTGTGGTGTTCTGCTGTTGTAGACCATATGCTTTAAGGTTTGACATGTTGTGTGTTGGTTGGTTGTAACAAGTCGTTATTTGAGTTACTGTTGACTTCCTATCAGCACAAGCAGTCTGGCCATTCTCCCCTAACCTTTGACATCAGCAATATATACACTACATTGTCAAAATTATTCACATGCAAAGTGTTGGATGCAGTGGTGTAAAGCATGCTGCCACTGTCCCTGTGATATTCTCATTTCTAATCCTGTCCATCTTGGTCTTAGCATCTTCAACTCTGCCAATTCCAGCTCTGCCTACTGTCTTCTTTTCAGTGTCACTGTCTCCAAACCATACATCATAGCAGGTCTCACTACCATCTTGTAAACCTTCCCTTTCACGCTTACTGCTGTGCTTCTTTCACAAATCACCCCTGACACTTGTCTCCACCCACTTCATGCTGCCTGCACTCTCTTCTTCACCTCTGTTGTGCACTGTCTGTTGGTTTGGATAGTTGATCCCAGGTATTTAAACTCATCCATCTTGACTACCACTACTCTTTGCATCTTCACTGTTTCACCTGCCTCACTCTCATTCACACACGTTCTCTTGGTTCTACTGACTTTCATTCCTCTTCTCTCCAGGGCATACATCTACCTCTCCAGGCTCTCTTTCACCTGCTTCCTACTCTCCCTACAGATCACAATATCAGCTGTGAACATAGTCCATGAAGACTCCTGCCTGACCTCATCTGTAAAGAAGGAAGAATGTTGTGCAGAATTCAGGGAGGAGACGAGAGGCTCTGGGTGGTAGGGAAGAGTTATCAGATGACTGGGACGTCTAAAAGTTGCCAAAATAGAACAAAGACATCAAGGCTAAGATTGGGTAACAGTTGTAGTCAGAAGTTTACATACACTCATCATGGGCATGAATGTCATGATAATTTTGGACTTTTAATTATATATTTGAGCTTGTATGTATACTTTTTGTCATGGTTCTGGGTCAGTTGACCCAGTGTTTTGAGTTTTGTGCCTTTTCCTCCGTCATTAGTTTGTTTTTCTTATATTCCTTGAGTTCCCATTCTGTGTCTCTCTGTCTCTGTCTATGGCTC
>VUQS01071255.1:0-14685 GCA_015108495.1 Heterochromis multidens
AAACAAATATCAAAAAAATTTTTTTTTTTTTTTTTTTTAAACTCTCTTCTACGTCATCATTAAAGGGCTTTTATTATCCTCATTTCCAGCTCCATGTTTTTATGCTTGGACTTCACTAGAGTAGCCATGCATGATTTAATTCAAATTAACCCTGATTTATCGTATTCTGTGACTTGGTGCAGCTGCTCAATGTCAGTTTACTCCAGCTTTTTCCGATTGGTTGCTCCTCTGGAACATCATGTGGGTGGGGCTTCTTTGCTCACAAGTAGAGGTGGGGGGGTGTGTGTGTGTGTGTGTGTGTGTGTGTGTGTGTGAGAGAGAGATGACCATGTAAAGATATCCACTCTCATTTACATCACACTAAGATAAGCTGTATGAAATCGAGTGTTTACAGCAATCTAAAGCCTAAACGTTCTGATTAATTGTACATATGCTGACCTCCATTATTTGAAACTTTGACCGTATTTACTCTGAGCATCCACCAGTGTAGCAGACTGGTGTGTGTGTGTGTGTGTGTATATATATATATACTCACCAGACACTATATTAGGTACGCCTTGTTAGTACTGGGTTGGACCCCCTTTTGTCCTCAGATTTTGGTCCATATAGACATGATGAATTCACACAGTTGCTGCAGATTTGTCAGCTGATCCATGATGAGAATGCTTTAAACAATGCTCAGTTGGTAATACGGGGCCCAAAGTGTGCCAAGAAAATATTCCCCACACCATTACACCACCAACAACCTGAACCATAGATACACGGCAGGATGGATTCATGCTTTCATGTTGTTTACACCAAATTTTGACCCTAACATGCGAATGTCGCAGCAGAAATTGAGACTCATCAGACCAGGCAATGCTTTTCCAATCTTCTCTTGTCCAGTTTTGGTGAGTCCATGTGAACTGTAGCCTCAGTTTCCTGTTCTTAGCTGATAGAAGTGGCAACCTGTGTAGGCTTCTGCTGTTGTAGCCAATCTGCTTCAAGGTTTGTTGTGAATTCAAAGATGCTCTTCTGCATATTTGGTTGTAACGAGTCTGGCTGATCTCCAGTGAGTACCAGAAATCTGCTACAATAGTTGTAATTTCAGCAGATGAACAGTGACCAGCTAGAAATGAGAAGCCTTCTTTCATCTGCATGTCTGAACTTAAGGACTCAAACATATCACTGTAAATCCTAAGAATGTACGACTGTTTTCACAGAAAACATGTGATGTGCTAGAACATAACAGACAAAACAGTAGTAACTAAAGGGGGCAGGGCCAGTTCTTCACAGTGTAGCATAATAAATATCAGTGATGAGCAAAGACAACATACACAGCTGCAACAAGTCTGTAGTGAATCAGCCTGAGCAACAGTGTGTGCATAGATACATGTAAGAAACTACAAGTGCCTGCAGGCCCAGATGCACACATGCCAACTTAAGGACAACCGCACTACAAACATCTCTGCACAGACTCATGCAATTACAAGTTTTGCTCCCTGAGGGCTTTTTTTATATATTAGATGTCACTTTACACAAAATTTACTGTCTCTCTTGTGGTGTGTTTTTTTTTTTTTTTTTTTTTTTTTTTTTTTTTTTAAATCTTTCTACCAGAGCTATCTACGGGTAAGACATGTCTGCCAAAAGCTTTGTTGAATCTTTATGGTGGTCAGAACAACACCATCCCAGTGCTGGTGGACATAGCAGAGAAGACTGGAAGTCTCAGAGAGTTCATAAATACGTCCTTCAGGGATGTCTACTACAGAGGTATGAAAGTAATCCCAAAATGACCACATGCAGTTGCATAAAATGAATTTGTAATATTAAAGAATTAATCTGAATTTTGCAGTTAATTTTATACAAGGCTGTGCTCTTTTCATCTTACACTGAGTTAAAGCTGGCAGAGCTTTGATTGCAAGGCTGCAAGTCAGGCCCAATTATGCGGAAAAGGAATGTATTTACAGTTAGTGTGTTTGTAACATCTTTTGACCCTGGATTGGATAAATGGTGAAGAAAACGGATGAATGGATGTTTACAGCAACTGTTTACAGCCCTTTCAATGAGAACATCCAGGCACCATTTGTTTGGATTTCACCTCTTACACTACTAGCTGTGAGACAGTAGTAATCCCTTTTTTACTCTGTAACACCTTGTGACACAAAGTTTCACCTCTGAGCTTTATTGTTTTTTTCCACTTTTGTGAAATGTTATAGAAGACAATTTCTATGGCTCTGATCTCATGAAAACCTATACATAAACCCAGCCCTTACTCAGCATTGATTTAGTTAGGGGGAAAAAAAAACCCAAGCAGTGATATGACACACAGTAATATTTCTTCTTTGGTGGCATTGTCAGGCCAAACAGCGCTCCACATTGCCATCGAACGACGCTGTAAGCAGTACGTGGAGCTGCTGGTGGAGAAGGGAGCTGACGTTCATGCCCAGGCGAGGGGACGCTTCTTCCAGCCCAGAGACGAGGGGGGCTACTTCTACTTTGGTAAAGACCTTTGTCAGCGCATCAAAACTTGTGCTTCTGTTTTTCCACTTTTAGCACACCTATTCCCAGTCAGCCACACATACATGGAGTCCTGGAAATATATATAATATTTATATAATTGTGTGGTTTGTCTGAGGTTTTTATGACTTCACCGGTCACATTTTCAATTTCCACTCTCACTGCTTTGCTCATAAGTGGTTATTCATCTTTTTTTACAATGCAGAATTGACATCAGTGCAATGCAGCAGCTGCCAAGATCAAGTAGTTAACACATAGTACATTTTTCTGGCAAATAAACAGCTGTTTCCATGGAGAAATGAAGTGACATTTTGGCAGGGCTAATGTATTCAGGGTACTGCTGTGGTCCAGTGGCGAACTCCACCTTATACCCAGATGTTTTTTTTGAAGTATCGAGGAACCGTCATTCGTAACGCTCCGAAAACACTTGAAAGGACGAGCTTTATGTCAGCTGTTCAAGGACTGCATCCAGTGAAAGGTGTCTGTGTTCTGCATTTAAGAAAAGTAAACATCCTCTGCTGGTGCAAAGCACCTCATTGACCTGCAAACAGCAGTAGGAGAAATAGATCAGAGCTGGTAAAGTAGACTCAACACTGCCCTCTGCTGGCTTGTGTTCAGCTTTTACCTAGGGACAGTATAAAGCAGGTTTAACATGAGCTTTCATACTGTATGGTACCCAGAGAAAAATGTCTTAATGTATATGTTTGAATTTTAATTGCAATTGAACCATATAATTGATGTACATTTTTTTTCTCTTCTGAAACATTAAAAGAAAGGTAAATTTGTCACGTTATGGGCTCTATTTTTTTATTTTTATTTTTTACCCTATCCAAATTTAAGAATTGTTCATATGGTCACAATCGAGCATCATACTCCTTACTCATCAAACAGGAGATGATTTCTATTTGCACTTAGCATGGCTGTCATTCCCAAATCCCAGCGTGTCCGGGCACAGTGTGAGTAATTTGCTGTGGAGCTTTGCAGCGAGGTGTACAGGAACCTGGCAGGGCTGATGGCTAATGGGATTTAGACTCACGCTAACACTCTGCATGCACCCGTGCAAATCCATGAAGAGAAGCGTTTCTATGTGAGGTGACAAAGTAATCTGTCACCCATGGCAACGGCTCATTTTCAGCAGCTGCTTTTGGCACTCTGGCCCCATTGCGCCCCTCCCTCAAACAACTGCTAATTGTGCTGTTTTCATAGGGGGGATTTAAGTCAGATCTTTGATCCATGTTTAGTATGCTTTGCAGGGACATACAGACACCAGCTACAGTTCCTAATTAACCCTCCTGTTGGTTTGCTTATTTTTAATCTGAAATGCAGCTTTCCTAATAATCTCCTGTGATTTCAGAATTAAGTGAACACTCGCTCTCTCTCTCTCTGTTTGCCCAGGTGAGCTGCCTCTCTCTCTGGCTGCCTGCACAAACCAGCCTGATATAGTGCACTACCTGACTGAGAATCCACACAAGAAGGCTGACCTGCGACGCCAGGATTCACGTGGAAACACGGTGCTGCATGCACTGGTGCGCATTGCAGACAACACCAAGGACAACACCCGTTTCCTCACAAAGATGTACGATTTGCTGCTAATCAAGACCGCCAAGCTCTACCCAGACTGCAACCTGGAGACAGTCCTTAACAACGATGGCATGTCGCCTCTCATGATGGCTGCTAGACTGGGCAAGATAGGGGTAGATAAAATGATTTCAATGTAAAATGTTTTAAGCATCATATTCCTTTATTGTATTAAGTCCAGATCAAAGATGTGTAGGTCACCTTGTTCATATTCCTCCAGATTTTTCAACACATTATCCGACGTGAGATCAAAGACGAAGAAGTTCGTCATCTGTCCCGTAAGTTTAAGGACTGGGCTTACGGTCCGGTGTACTCTTCCCTCTATGATCTGTCTTCACTGGATACATGTGGAGAGGAACCATCTGTCTTGGAAATCCTTGTCTACACCAGTCACAATGAGGTGAACAAAGACAATTTTTTGTTATTTTTTTCCTTTCAAAACCTCAAATAAAGGTTATTAAGCCCAGTGAATGATTATTAAAACGTTTAAATTAAGCATTAAAAAAACATTCTGTACAAATATCAGGATGTATTTATGTTTTTATGTTTTCATTGCATCTATCAGTGGCATGTTACTGGTCCTCTTTTGTCAGAACCGCCATGAAATGCTGGCAGTGGAGCCCATCAATGAGCTGTTGAGGGCCAAATGGAACAGGTTTGCTGCTGTCACTTTTTACATCAGTGTGTTCTCCTACCTCATCACTATGATCATATTCACCCTAGTGGCTTATTACCACCCAACACATGGAACGGTAGGTGTGAAATTACCCAAAATGAATTTTCAAGATGCCACTTGAATATTTTCCTTTAC
Organism: Heterochromis multidens; assembly: GCA_015108495.1. Lineage (NCBI taxonomy): Eukaryota > Metazoa > Chordata > Actinopteri > Cichliformes > Cichlidae > Heterochromis > Heterochromis multidens. The sequence continues at coordinate 4,886 of VUQS01071255.1, forward strand.
ATAGCAATTATTTAACTTTATGTTCTGGGTTTTCACATATGCCACATGTATGAAATACAATGCGACCTGTACTAGAGCAGCAATTTTTTATGTTCTATATTTGTTCCAGTTTTGCACTAACAAGACTTTCAGTGCCCTGTATTATTAGAATATTTACTTTGTTTTTTTGGGAAATCTGCTTCCTTGCCAAGAGGCAGATAAAAAGATTGATGGCACTCTCGTATCTTTACAATAAATATTAAGCTACAGGCAGCTGCCAGTTATCTTTGTTTAGCATTAACAGGGGGAAACAGTGAAATGTGAACTTTGAAATGTGAAACTCCAGAGTAAAATGTGACAAATTGTTGTCTTACAGGGGATTACATGCTAATACTAAACTAAGATAAACGCTGCGAGCTTGGGGTTTATTCTAATAGATATAAGATTGATAGCAATCATCTCATCTAACTCTCAGTGAGAAAGTGAAGAGACGTAGGCCCCCAAAATGACAAACTAATCCTTTAATTTACTGTTTGGTCATAGTCACTTTTTTCCTTTTTAAAGATTCTACATATGAGGCTTTTCGTGTATGTTTTGCTAAAATGTTCAGATGTTCTTCCTTCCAGCCTCCATACCCCTATACCACATCTTCTGACTACTTGCGGATGGCAGGGGAGATTGTCACATTGGGATCAGGAATCTTCTTCTTCCTCATAAATGTAAGCGTGTACCCTCCAGCCTCTTGCTATATTCTGACCATTGCTTGCTTGCTGCTTTCTCCCAGTCTCTTTTATCAAACCTCTTCAGCAGTGTTGTTGCCACTATGGAAATGTTTCTCTTGTTTTTTTTTTTGCAGATTAAGGACCTCTTTCTGAAAAAGTGCCCCGGGGTGAAGTCTTTATTTATTGATGGATCCTTTCAACTGCTGTAGTAAGTCTCCATCCTCTGTGCTCGCAGGCTCTGATCCTCACCTCTGCTATATAATTTTCTGGCTTTTACCCGAGGCAAATTTCGCATCCTTTTAATTGAGTCATCTAATTAATTTGTTAGCCTCCTCGCTGGCATGTTTTATAGTTTGAATCTTTAATTAAATCCATGATCCAAACACAGAGCAGAGGATGTCGAGCATCCTCTCTGAACTGTGTTGATTTAGATCATTAGCTGTGATGTACACATTCTGTTAAAATGCCAAATGCCAGCAGTCGTATCTTCCTGCCTTCATCCCTACTGCAGTATTATAGAATTTAGCAGTCGAACTGGTTTACTGACAAAGTTATTCTCTGTCCTCTCTAGCTTCATCTACTCTGTACTGATTATAGTCACAGCAGCTCTCTACCTGTCTGGCATTAAGGCCTACGTCTCTGTGATGGTGTTTGCACTCGTCCTGGGCTGGATGAACACACTTTACTTCACCAGGGGCCTGAAGCTCACGGGTACCTACAGCATCATGATACAAAAGGTTAGATTGTGAGAATGGACAGATAATTAAAGCAATTCATGAAATCCAAAAGATTATGTGAGTCTTAACATTTGTCTCCTTCTTAGATTCTTTTCAAGGACCTTTTCAGGTTTCTGCTGGTGTATGTGCTCTTCATGGTTGGTTATGCATCAGGTAAGCTACCAGGAGGTTTGCATCTGTTACCTGTTTTTATGCTTGTCTAATGAGGCTACTAGCACTAGTTCCAAAGGAAAACAACAGTACCTTGAAAAAATTATAAAATTGTTGAAGTGTGTTTTGGTAACTGCTTTCAGTCCTTATGATAAGCATACCATCTCCTGGTTGTAGCCTCATATTTATAATCATCAGACTAGTAGAAATCTTCTCACCTGCCTCTCAGGTGAATGTTCCTTTAGGTGCTCACAGACTCTTAGTCAACCTACCTTTTGTTTCCATCCCGCAGCCTTGATATCCCTGCTGACAATGTGTCCTCCGCCAGGCACAGAGTGTGATGGGGGCTGCCCCACCTACCCCGCCTGCAGGGACAATAACACTTTTAGTACTTTCCTTCTGGACCTTTTCAAGCTGACTATTGGGATAGGAGACCTGGACATGATCTACAGTGCACAGTATCCAGTCGTCTTTCTCGTCCTGTTAGTTACTTATATCATCCTCACCTTTGTGCTGCTACTCAACATGTTGATTGCTTTGATGGGGGAGACGGTGGGTCAGGTCTCCAAGGAGAGCAAGAAAATCTGGAAGCTTCAGGTAACCTGGTTGTTTGTGGAAGGCAATGAAAAACGAGTCTCATTTAAATGTATCATTTAAATGGAAATGAAATGAAAATAAGTGACATTTTAAGGCTGCACTACATCTGTTAACGCACCAGGCTAAAATGCTCACAGTAACAAACTGTTTTGTTAACAGGTTTACCATTTTCATTTTGTTAGCATGTTAACCATAGTTGTAGCCTCTGGGTCTGAAAAGTGAAGCCAGTGTGGAAATGCGTTAAACCTGCATTCTTTCTAATAGCCCACAGGGGACGACTCCTCTGGTTGCAAGAACAAGTCTGATTGCATAGAAGCCAATGAGAAAATAAACCTCCTGCACACTTGGTTTCTGACCTCAGAAACTCCTTTCCTAATGAATTTGTGGTCTAAATTGCTAGTGTCAGGTTTTATTTCAAAGCATGATGATTATTTAGTAAATTATAGTCCCATAATTTACTGTATATACAAAACTTCAGTCTGTGTGTTTGTTTGTTTGTTTGTTTTAATTGTCTGCCAGCTCCTAATACATGATCAAGAGTTGAGCAACCAAACTTGGCACACAGGTACATCTTAGACCCCTGAAGGTTCTTATCTATCCCAGATATTACAACATCATCATGTTGCCTAGCATCTGCCTGGCAACAGGCTAAAATGACCTGCTTTATGCACCTATAACACCTTATAAGAGCATTGTATCATTTTTTATTTTACCACAGTAACATCTAATTTATATCCACAAAAGTTGAATTAATCACGATATATTATGACACCATCACGTTGCCTGGCAACCACCTGACAAAGGGCTCACACGACCTGTTTTTTTGGCCTTTATGCACCTACAACACTTGATGAAAGCATCGTATCGTTTTCATTTCACACAATAACATCTCATTTATATCCAGAGAAGCTGAATTATACATGCCTAACAACCACCTAACAATGGCCTAAATGACCCATGTTTAACATATAAACAACATCTGTCACCCTTATTTGTTTACTTTTCTCAATGTGATTAAATATATCAGTTTGCCAACAGCACAAACAGACAAAACCATACCGTAGCATGGGCATGTACTAGTAGAGTCAAATAGATGATAAAGTGTAGAGCGTGGCTACCTTGTGATTGAGAGGTCTTTACTGTACGCCTCAGATTTCTCAGTGAGATCGAGCTGCAGGTCATCCTGTGGGGATCATCAGTTTCTGAAGCATATAGTTGCCAGAAATTCATTCCTTAGCCATCTGTACCAAATTTCATGGCAAACTATCAAGAACCTGTTGAAATTTGTTTATGTTATGAGAATTTCTGTTCACTTCAAATATTTTTCATAATGTATACTCACAGTGGGCAACAACTATCTTGGACATCGAGCGCTCGTTCCCTGTCTGCCTTCGCAAGTCTTTTCGAGCCGGAGAGATGGTGACTGTGGGGAAGAACTGTGATGGCACACCGGATCGGCGCTGGTGTTTCAGGTGCTTTGTCTCAGTCATAGTCAGGATCACCCAGCAGTGCCAGTGCCACATCTAAGAAATCTCATTGCTATTGGGGTCCTTTTGTGTAATCAGGGTGGACGAGGTTAACTGGTGTCACTGGAATCAGAACCTGGCGATAATTAATGAGGATCCGGGCAAGAATGATACCAGCCAAGCCAACGGGTTGCAGCAGGGTGTTAGAGCTTTGAGGAGAGGTGAGATTCTTAGTATACGCTGATGGTTAAATGCACAGACAGATACAACATATATTCATGTGGACCACACACTCATTCCATTTTTCTTGTCATCGACCTCAGATCGCTGGTCCACAGTGGTCCCGCGGGCGGTGGAGTTAAGTAAAGGTTCTCAGGCTCATGATCTAGTGGTGGAGATGGAGCCACTGACATCTAGGCACTGATGCCTGCAGATGATGAGTGCTGTCCTTGTTATGAGGAGACAGCAGAAAGCCATCAGCATCAGTGAAATCACTCTGCGGGGAACGATTTGGCCAATAAGTGTACTAATTTGCACGCGTCTCATGTGCCTTTTGTTCAGAAGAGCTGTAGTGAATATAACAGCAGCACACTCAGTGTAACAGGACAGACAACTGAGCATGCAGAGACACTGGATAAAGAATTGCTGCGTTAAAAACATTAAATGCTGTTAGAAATTAACCCTGAGACAAAAAAAGGATAACAAAAATGTGTTTCATAAGCAGTGAGCTACAATTTGTTTTCTACTTGTCACATAAGAATAGAAAATCTCACAAAAATGTACTGTACCTCTACTTTTCAGACCTTTATGTCAGATTACTCAGGGATTTTTAGAAAGTCAGAATATTTCAGAATTTTTAGTGCAGTGCCATATACTTTCAAAAACACAATCATAGCAGGCTAGCAGAAGCATAATTACAATATTTTTGCATTATGTTGCTGTAGTAATGACAGCTTTAATAAACCCTAAATCTGCACATATTTTTAGATTTTGAGATACTTAAGAAAATATATCAATACATATTTATAGACTTATAGAGTAGAAATATGTTTAATTTTCTTGCTTTGTATTTTGTCAAGTCCTCTCCTGTGTGTTGTTAATTATACTCAACGTGCTGATTTGATTTGTTCATTTTCTAAAGTAAGGACACATCTATTTTATAGAGTCTATTTCTTTCCATTTTTATGTTATAATAATTAAATAGTTTCCAAACTTTGACAGTGTCAGGCTAGGACTTCCAGCTCAGGCAGCACAGCTTTCATTTGAACCAAAACACTATGCACTATGCCATTTTCTGATGCGTGCATTATTACATGTATACAAAGACATTATTCTGAACATGATGGGCATGATGAGCAGGTTATAGTTGTCAAGCAAATATGCAAATGCAAGACAATAGCCTTCCGTGTTCCTTTGCAGCTGGGGTATTTGCATAATCAACTCTCAGTCCTTGCCATTATGTACTTCCCCTTATTTGCTGCAGTGTTTTCATTGCAATTGGCACCTTGCCCTATATAGCTTTTTTTAAAAATGCACATTTACTGCATGTTTGTGTTATTGTATTACACGGCAGTTGATGGGCTGTACATTTCATTTTCACTTATTCATTACTGTTGAAAGTCACACATTATGTTTACATTTCTGAAGTATGGCTGTGCATTTTTATACTGTTTGTACGTTGCTGCACAGAACAGTAAACACTGACTGTATTTTATAAACTACAGTTTTCTGTCTTTTAAGTGCTTCTTCTTCAGAAAATGCTATTTTACATCCAAAGATAGATAAAATCTGACATTAGACCATAATGATGGTCTAATGTGGTCTAACCCATTTGAGGAAATGCTGAAAAGAAAACCCACTGCCACTCAAAAGAAAAGATTTTTTCTGTGTTAATCATTGCTATCTCTATTTCAATTTGTAACTTTAAAAAATGTTAGTTTAGTGGGACAAACCTTTAAATTTATACATTTATTTATACTCCCTAGCCACTTTATTAACCAGTACCAGGTTGGACCCCCTTATGTCTTCAGGACTGCCTTAATTTTTCAACAAGGTGCTGGAAACATTCCTGAGATTTTGGTCCATATTGACACAATAGCATGACAGTTGCTGCAGATTTGTCGGCTGCACATCCATGATGCAAATCTTCCAAAGGTGTGCTACTAGATTGAGATCTGTTGACTGTGGAGGCCATTTGAGTACAGTGAACTCATTGTGATGTTCAAGAAACCAGTTTGAGATTATTTGAGCTTTATGACATGGTGAGTTATCCTGCTGGAAGCAGCCAACAGAAGATGGGTACACTGTGGTCATAAAGGGATGGACATGGAGTTGGCCAGCAACAATGCTCAGGTAGGCTGAGTAATGTGGGGTGTAAACAATGCTAAGGGGCTTAAAGTGTGCCAAGAAAATATCCCCCACACCATTACACCACCAGCATCACCACCAGCACCAGAACCGTTGGTACAAGGCAGGATGGATCCATGCTTTCATGCTGTTTAGATCAAATTCTGACCCTACCATCCAGATGTTTCAGTAGAAATCCAGACTCATCAGACCAGGCAATGTTTTTTCAATCTTCTATTGTCCAATTTTGGTCAGCCTGCGCAAATTTTAGCCTCAGTTTCCTGTTCTTAAGCTGACAGGAGTGGCACAGACTGTGGTCTTTTGCTGCTGTAGCTCATCTGCTTAATGCTTCAACATATTGCATGTTCCGAAATGCTCCTCTGCATACCTTGGTTGTAATGAGTGGTTATTTGAGTTACTGTTGCCTTCCTATCAGTGTGAAGCAGTCTGGCCTCCTCCAATCCCTGACATCAAAAAGGCCAGAGAACCAGAGAACTGCAGCTCACTGGATATTTTCGTTTTTCTCTTTCCATTCTCTACTGGGATTTTCCCACATAACAAGAGATGGTTGTGTGGGAAAATCCCAGTAGATCAGCAGTCTCTGAAATACTCAGACCAGTCAGTCTGGCAGTAACAACCATGCCACGTTCAAAGTCACTTAAATCACCTTTCTTCCCCATTCTGATGCTCAGTTTGAACTTCAGCAGGTTGTCTTGACCATGTCTTTATGGCCAAATGCATTGAGTTGCTGATTAAATATTTGTGTTAACAAGCAGTTGAACAGGTGTACCTAACAAAGTGGCTGGTGAGTGCATATAGTTAGGCAATTATCATAATAGTTACAAAAGTATTCCCTTTCTTTCCATGAAAAAAGTATTACCTTACTAAAATCTAAGAATTACATTGTTTACATATTAAAAGTGTTTATGCATGACAGTGCTTTAAAAAAAATGTACATACAACTAAAAATTAAACCTAATTTTCACAAACTGATGCAGTATTTCTGACCTCTGCAATTCTCATCTGCATTACCTGCAGTTCCTTCTCTGGCCTGCTGATGGCTGCAGAGGTCTAAATTCCGCTTCTGCTGTTGCAAGTAGAGATTCCAGGTGAGAGAGTGTTAGCCATGTCTACTGTAATTACTGTAGGGCACCTATATATAGTATATTTTAATTATAGCTGTAAATATTGAATTGTGAAGGGTAACTGTTATAAAAACATATGGTAAAGTCTACAGAATGCAGTTCACTAATGAAATATATTTTCCCACTGGACCTCAGGTCTTATTGATGCCCTTGGAAACACCTGGCCAGTGATTATGGGCTTTTGCTTTCCTAATGAAACCACAAGCTGGCAACAATTTATTGACTGGTTCATTGCCTTTCACCTTTCATCATTACACCTCACCCTTCCTTTTCCTATCTAAAGAGGAGCTGGAATAGTAATTCTCACTAATGATAACCAGAGCCTGACCTGACACCTCTTGTCCCTCCCCTCCCTCTCCTCTCTCTCTGAGGCCAGCAGTGCTGAAGGACACAGGGAATCTCTCGCCACCTCAGAGAAGAGGCTAATCCTCTTTGCCCCAACTTTAACTGGGCCACTAATCCTCCAGGTTTATCTAAGCAGTGAGCACCTAGCGCTGCTGACAACTTGGCCTTCCCTCCTCTCTGTAGCCTGTTAAGTAGGGCAGGGCTCGGTCCTGCAAGTGTCACTGTCAGCAACTCTAGAACCAAACGCTTACACAGGAAGTGTGAGCTGTTAACAAAATGGCTCACTCCCTTGCAACATGTACACGCTTGCTGCCACAAATGTGTCCCAACAAACTAAGTGACAGCCAAGAAAGATCATGTTGTAACGGCCCTTCATTTAGTAACCACACATAAGGGAAAGTTGTCAGATTCAGCCAAAAGGTTTAAAGTAAACCAACTAGCTTAGATACTGGCAGAACAAATTGTTCAGCTATTGTCTGGCCGGTTAAGCTTTAAGGTGTTCAGGCTGATGAGTGGATACTGAGCTGGACTTGGGCCAGCTCATTCTTTATTCAGCAAACAACAGTCCAGACTGTATGATGACTTAAAGTACAACATTCATTGTCTGCCTGAGATCCAGTAGACTGGCACAGAGAAGAAAACTCATATTGGTGACACTCCCACTAATCATTTCTCCAACTTTCATTGCAAAAGAGAAGATAAATCATTGCTGAATGATGCTCTACTAGGAAAGATTATGTCAGGCTCAGACCTAAGCGATAACTCCAGGAGCACATTTTCTGCTGTATTCAGTCAGTGCTAATTGTCTTTTTGAAATAATTCCTTGAAATTCCTTCTATGTTCTCCAGTGAAACATTTCACCACAGCATGGTGTTTCTAAATGGAACGAGCAATCACTTGAAGCACTGGGAGATGAGGATGAGAAGCCAGGGACATATTGGTTAGGTGGCGTGTGAGATGACCTTTCAGTTCATCTAAGATGAAACGAGGCCGCTGAACCCGAAATGATTCAGAGTGTCTAAACTGACAGGCGAGGGCATGGCCATGGCAGAGTTTCAGCCGGCTGCCCGGCCTCCATAGGCATCTCTCATGATTTATTGTGAAATTGCCAGGGACTCAATGTGGCGTGCAGGTGAATGAGTTTTGCTAATAAGAGAAGCATTTCTGCTCCACAGAGCTCTTTTTCTATCTGAGCGAGCGTGTATGAAATCAGTGTGCAGTCTCCCACTACCACACGCTCTGGTGGAGGCAGCTGGCTCATCAGTCTACGACTTATCTGATGTTTTAGGTGGGTGGAAAGGCTGGGAGTGAGGAGAGAAAAGAGAAGAAAAGTGTCAATATTGAGGTGTTGAAGGTACCTGTGTTGCTCAACATTTAGATTAAGTGTGTGTTGGGTTGCTTGAAAGTGCTGGTTAATTCTCAACACACAATTCCTTTAGAAAAGTTGACATTAGACTGCTATATAATATCAGCGATGGAGTTAAATGTGGTGAAAACTACAAGTGTAAATGGTTTTTGGTGTTTTTACTGCAGGGAGTTTTTTCAGTGATTAGTTTATAGGTCTATTCTTTCATTATGGCGTGGCTTGAGTGTCCAGCCTTCAGAGTAAATGTTTTTAATTTGGGAAATTGTGTATAAAGTGACTTAGCCTGCCTTTGTCTCTGCTTGAGAGCAAAAAAACCCCCCCAAAAATCAGTCAATCCCACATTATGAAATTACTATTTCCTTTGTGTCCCAAAGGTGAGTGTGCCTACCAGCAAAAGCACAAACCATACATGCTTCATGAACTCTGAGGCCTTATGGACACTGCAATAGACTGCTGTAAAGGTGAAAAGGATTGTAGAGGTAGCATATGGTGGTGATGTGCAAAGTGAATCCTAAGACTTCTTCATTACAGGAAGGTCCTCTTTGGGGCCTTAAAAATTGTTTAAGAAGCTATTTAAAGCAGCTGAGAAAAAGTAAAGAAAGAGAGAGAGAGAGAGTAATGTGGATGAGGATAACAGGACAGACATAGAAGTCATCTGCTTTATTTACTTATGTCAAACAATAATACATAAGAGAGAGGTCAAAAGAAAAACAACCATCTACATTTAAAATAAAGAAATTTCAGTCCTGAGATTGACAAAAAGCAGGGAGAACAGACAAAATATCTACTGTGATCGTTGGGATGGAGGAGGGACAGTGGCAGTTTCAGCAAATTGAAGATGATGGTTGTGGGGAGATTAGGGGGAGATTGCAGAACTGGAGAGGGTAAGCAATCACTGGGATGCTTGGCTGTAGGCACATTCAAAAGTTGAAAACCCCACGACTAAA
>VUQS01071256.1:0-13138 GCA_015108495.1 Heterochromis multidens
GGCCTGGCCACCAGGTGCTCTCCCTCGAGCACCCTCCCCAGGCCTGGCTCCAGGGCGGGGCCCCGGTAACCCTGTCCCGGGCAGGGTGAACTGTTCCCATGCTCTTGCACTCATAAGGGTCTTCTGAATCGCTCTTTGTCTGGTCCCTCACCCAGGACCAATTTGCCATGGGAGACCCTACCAGGGGGCAAAAGCCCCCCGACAACATAGCCCCTGGGATCCCTGGGACACACAAACCCCTCCACCACGATAAGGTAGCGATTCACGGAGGAGTGGAATGATACCAAGAATCCAAAACCAGTTTTTTCTTTACTGTTCCTAAAAATGTCTAACAGTTACAGTCATGGTAAAAAGAGAGTACACTCTCTGTCAATTTTAACGTTATCTAGTCCTTACCAAGTCTCAGATGAACAACAACAACACATGACATATGTCATGTCATTATTTATTAAGCCAAAATGCAGAAGTAGTGTGTGAAAAGCTAAGTACACCCCATGATGCAATAGTTTCTAGAACCACCTTTAGCAGCAACAACTTAAAGTAATCACTGATGCTGCTATGACTCAGTTGGTTGAGTAAGTAGGTGACCCGTATGCCGAAAGGCTATAGGTGTTAGATACCCAACTGGCAATAAACCCAAGTGGACTCTGAATCAATACCCATAACAGACAAACTCAAAGTTCAATTGATTTATTGAATAACAGTGAGTATCCATAGGTTCCAGGGGACTGTACAGGTTACTTGGAGAGGAGCCACTGAGAGCGGAGAGATAGGTGACGCCACAGACAGGAGTTCCACAGATGTATGTGGTGAGGTGGCTTACTTGGTTTGTCCGGGGAGGATACTTGCAGGGGGGGGCCACTGGTCTATTTTGCAAAGGTGAACGGAGTGGTAGGAAGGTTGGCAGGCAAGTAAGATGATGCATCGAGTTCATCTGAGAAGGATTCCAGAAAGAATGGTTCATCTCAATGGGAACAGGTAGGTTACACAGAAGAGGGAGCTGCAATTCAGCAACACCGGGAATATTGAGAAGCAAAGAAAATGGAGATGTTAGCCTAAGGAACTTGCAAAAACACAGGGGAGTCATGAAGGAGCCTGACTACTACGCTAATGAAGCAGACAATCTGACAGAGATTGGACGTTGGAGCTGGTCCTGAAGTACTGGCCGAGAATGAGACTGATGAGCAACAGGTGAGACAGACTGAAGAGCTGGAAACCAAAGCTCCCTCCACAGACGATCCTCACTTGCCCAACCCAACCTAGACTTGGGGAGAGTTGGAAACAAAACAGACCAGTGCAGGACTATGACATGGGTCTGGATTGTTTCCTGCATGTCATGCCCTCTTGCTCTGTCCCTACTTTATGGTCTCAACAAAAACTTGAAGTAATTGTTTCCTGTATGACTTTATCATTGTGGAGGAATTTTTGCCCACTCTTCTTTACAACATTGATTCAGTTCATTCAGGTTTATGCACAGCTCTTTTAAGGTTCTGTCACAGTATTTAAATCAGGTTGATTTAAATATGCAACACCTCGATTCTTTTCTTTTTCAACCATTCTGTTGTAAGTTTGTTGCTGTGCTTGGGATCATTGTCCTGTTGCATGACCCAGTTTGGGACAAGCTTTAGCTCTCAGACAGATGGCCTCACATTTGACTCTAGAATACTTTGGTATGAAGAGGAGTTCATGGTTGACTCAATGACTGCCCAAAAGGTGCCCACGTCCTGGGGCTGCAAAAGAAGCCCAAATCAGCAACCCTATTGTGCTTGACAGTTGGTATAAGGTGTTGTGCCGATGTGTTTGGTTTTCTCCAAATGTGGTGCTGTGCATTATAGGCAGACATCTCCACTTTGGTCTCGTCTGTCCAAAGGAGATTGCGTCAGTCCATCACAAGGCCAACATAGAGAAAGAGAAAACCAGAGGAAATCCAGGCATGCACAAAACTCCAAACTGCACACAGAAAGGCCCCAGCTGACATTAACTTCTTCCTGTGAGGCCTTGGTGTTAACTTCTGAACCCCACTGCCACCCCTGGTCAGTTGATTTGGTAGGGTGAAACATGCTGCCAAATCGAAAAGACCAAAAGCATACAGCTGACCACTCGGTCTCTTCTTCTGTTAAACTGCATACATGGTGAGTGATTCTGTATGTTAATGTATGCTAGTGTAGATTAGTGTGTGAGCAGCTGCTGTGTGCATATAAAATTGTATTCAGTGTGTAAATGAGGGTGTACTGAGTCACACTCATATGCTGAAGGATAATTTCTGGAAGCGCCTCTATTCTTATTCCTGTGCCAAAATTCTTATCACTTGTATTAATTTTAGGACAACTGGAGGAATATAGGGGAGAATCATCATTCTCCCATTTATCACTCAGGCTGCTATTTTTTTACACTGACATAACAGCAGTACCACCACCTAGATTTAAGCTTTATAGAGGTGTTTTTGGACCAGGGGAACTTTTTCATAGTTCTGGTAACTGTTGGAGGTAGTACCTATTTTCTTTTCATCTGCACTGCAGGAACCAGGGAACATCATGGAGTAGTGCTCCATTTTTATGGGCTTTATTAGCTACCACTATAGTAGGAACCTTTTTTAACATAAGAGGGACTTTGAGTGACGTAGATGTACTGTGATTGGTCCAGTTTTAAGTGTATGTTAATTGGTCGAACACAGGAATGCAGCTTAAAAAAAGTGAAAATGTTGGTAAAACCAGAGAACTTCTAATATAATGGAGAACTCCCATTCTCTGGTTGCATAGTGTGCACTTGCAAGAAAATCTAAAGTCAATGGGGCTCTACAGAGCTGTAGCACAATACATTAATACATCTACATTTTGTTTAAATGTATTCTGTTTATAAAAGTGTTAAATCTAATAATATGGTGCACTTCCTTTCTGTTGGCTGCTTTCTTTAAGTGTTGCCATAGCAGATCATCTGCCTCCATCTCACCCTGTCCTTAGCATCCTCTTCTGTCACATCAGCCATCTGCATGTCCTCCTTCATTACATCCATGAACCTTCTCTGTGGTCTTCCTCTTCTCCTCCTGGCTGGCAGCTCATCCTTTGCCCAATATATCCACTATCCCTCCTCTGCACATGTCCAAACCATCTCAGTCTTGCCTCTCTAACTTTGTCTCCAAACTGCTTGACCTGAGCTGTCCCTCTGATATTTCTAATCTTATCCATCCTCGTCACTCCCAACGAAAATCTTAGAATCTTCAATTCTGCCACCTCCAGCTCCACCTCCACGTCTTGTTGTTAGTGCCACCATCTCCAAACCATACATCATGGCAGGTCTCACTACCATCTTGTAAATCTTCCCTTTTACTTGTTCTGCTATCCTTCTGTCACAAATCACCCCGACACTAATCTCCACCCACTCCACCCTGCCTGCACTCTCTTCTTTACCTCTCTTGTGCACCTTGTCCATTGCTTTGGATGGTTGACCCCAGTTATTTAAACTTATCCACCTCCACTACTACTTGCAGCTTCACTGTTACACCTGTCTCCCTCTCATTCACACACATGTATTCTGTCTTGCTTCTACTGACTTTCATTCCTCTTCTCTCCAGTGCATACCTCCACCTCTCCAGGCTCTCTTTCAACCTGCTCCCTATTCTCACTACAGACGACTGTCTATCACCACTGCAAACAAGAAGGGGCTCAGAGCCGATCCCTGATGTAACCCCACCCCCATCTTGAACCTATCTGTCACCCTGTCCTCATACATGGCTTGCACCTCCTCCACATACTCCTCTGTCACACCTGATGTCCTCATGGTGTTATATAAGGAAGTCAGGAGTGTCTCTCTTGGCACCCTATCATATGCTTTCTCTAGATCCACAAAGACAGTGAAACTCCTTCTGACCTTCTCTGTACTTCTCTATCCACACTCTCAAAGCAAACACTGGCTCTGAAGTTCTCTTTCTGCTGCTCGCTGATTGTCATGTTTCTTCTTAACTTAGCTTAAACAAATCTTTCCTATATCTTCATGGTATGGCTCAAATCTGGTAATATGGTGTTTTCTCATTTTGGAATTGAAGATATGTTGCCTCCCTAGCACTCTGTGTTGAGTTGTGCATTATGGTCAGCTATAACAGGTGGCATTATAGATGTTTCCTATAGTTTATTTTTATTTTTTATGTTATACTTTTATTTACAAAAGCATGCCACCATCCACCTCTTCTTAAATTATCAGCCCTGACCTCTGCCAGTTTGAGTCATATAATTTATGGTGCTATGAAAAATAATGGGAGCCTTAAAGACACCCAGGGGGAAAGGCTGCCTGCTGGAAGGACAGAAGGATGAAAGGACAAACGGATGGAGGTAAAGAAGATGGATGAAGGCAAATGCTGCACTGCTTTTCTTTTTCTTGCCCTTGATGCCACCCCTTATGACTGGATATACAGTGTAAATGCAGTGGGCGTATAGTTGGCCTTTCTCTCTCACAGCAAATCTGGGCTTTAGGAGGACCAGTTTGGATCGTCCTTTTTGACAGTTTCACCTCTGCTTTGTATTGAGAAATGAAGGAAGTGTTTTTAACACTTCTGTGGTTCAGTGGTTGGTAAACACTACAGCAATCATTAATCAGTATAACCATTAATAAATAAATCACTTTTGTGAAAAGTTGGTTACAACAAACATTCAGTTTCAGAAAAAAGTCAATTTTACTATGTTTTGCAGCTAAAGTGATTTCATTTTGAAAATTAAAAAAACAAAATCATGGAGAAGAACATTTTTATACCAATAACATACCTCAAAATGCCTACTTAACATATGGTATAAATATGCAGTACAGTTGTTAATATTAAAATACTGAGAAATATTAAGAATACCAATCTTTTCACCCCCATTATCTATATTCAAGTCAGTACAGGTCCCTTAAATCACCTGCTGCACTTCCTGCTGTTCTCCACCTGGATGCAGATGTGTGCAGTATTGTTTGCCAGCAACAACCAGCTGCAGCTGAGCTCCAGGCTCAGTTAATATGCAATGGCACACACTGACAGTTCCATTAAACTGTATTTATGGCAGCCACAAATAATTGATATGCAGATATGGCAGACTGTTCGCATTCGCAGAATTGTCTTTGGTCCAGCAGTGCAATGCATCAAACTGCCACGCTCAGTGACAACAGACACGATATGCACCATCACTAGGTATTGTTTGCCCCCACAGACATCTTTCACTCTCTGTTGCTTCTCTTGTCTTTCCCTGGTCATATTTTCCTCATTTCTTCTTAGCCATTTGCCATTCTTATCTATCTGAAGAAACACTTACTCACTGACTTGGAAAAAAAACAAAACATTCATTTCATAAAAGATAATGTCCCATTATATCCATAGGGTAGAAAATGCTACATGTTTCTGTAAGGAATAAGTTTGTCCTCCAGTAAGTACTGTAAATCTCTATAGTTAAACCCCTCTGCTCATTCTACCGAAAGTCCCTTTGGTGCTTTAGACAGGATTTGTACAACAAAAGACAGTCAGTTGTACAATATATCTGGGATGAACAGGCTCCAATCCACTCACACAGACAACCTCAGGAACAGAACAGCAGTGTTCTGTCTTAAACAGCCACAGTGGAAAGACTCGAACTTCAGTATAGGCATTTGTTGCATTAAGCTACAGTATGTAGCTTTTTCCTTGTACAGTAGCAAGACATTTTCCCGGAAAATGACATGCTACTATACAACTTGACAGCTGTGGATTGTTAAATAAAAATCTGAAAAGAGACAGACATTAAACATTTCAATACAGGGAAGGAAAGAATATTTATAGATGTACACAAGCTTAAGTAATAAAAGTACTTTGGTGATTAGACACTGATCAAGCATTATAGCAAAGCAGAGTCCCAACTGATGACAGGAAATAGGACAGGACCCTGGAGTGTAAACAATGATGGTGATTGTGGAGTGGAGTTAGCAGCTGTTTGAGACTTACATGGAAATTACCTGGCCGTGAACGATGAGGTGGAGGTGAATGTGCGATGAGGAGGGCTTTAGAGAAGATGGTCTGAAAGGCAGAATGACACAAAAGCAATGAATTTTTAAAGAACGAGGACTCATTAAACCGCCGCAGACATGATGAAATTGAGAATGAGGTGAATTTGACAGCGTGGGAAAGTGGAAGTGACAGAGAGAACAGAGCAGCAGAAATAGCCCATAAACCGAGGGATGAAGGTAGATGTGAGGGAACAGATCATCCTTATTAACAAAAGCTTATTTAAATGTGAAGCTATAATAAATGCTTATATTAAAGCATTTATTATAGCGTCCCCTGCAGCATCCAAAGTTTGTGCATACGGTAAAATAGCAGTGGCTTGGACAACTACATCACAGCAATTAATTATAGTCTGCAAGTGTCATACTTTCTTATTTGACACAGATGTTTTACAGCAACATAAACCATACACAGCAAAGATGTCTAATATGAACATAATATGCTGGGCTACGAAGACTGGGTTTATACAAGGGGGAAAATATCCAGCTCCATCCTGTCCATTTTGCTGCAGTGTCAGCTAATTTTTGTTTTTCATCAATTCTGTCAGCATTTTTGTCAAGCAGTTGATAGAGTACTGTATGAAGGTTTTTTGATTTGTAAAGTCCCCTTTTGAAGCCTTGAGCTGAGGATTTTGGTCATCATAATCTTGTTTTGTTTTTTTCAAACCAGACATAATGAGAGAAGCCAGGATCTGTCTTTCAAACCTAGGGACACTACAGGCTCAAGTGGTAGCAATTTGTCAGTCTCAAGGTTTGCTGTCTTTTTCACTCTAAACTGGACCATAATTTGCAAAATCAATATTATCCTGTATCAGATAAGACCTGAGACAAGAGATTGAGACCATAAACCCATCTGTAAAGTCTTTACTCATGTGACTCCAATGTGACTCCAATTGTAGACTTCTACTCAACAGAGCTTCTCTTCACAGGCAAAGATTTCGCCCCCTGCTGGCCGTTAATTAGAATACAGGTTTGAATACACTTATGCACTGCAATGCCAGAGCACATATCTACAGTATATAAACTCATTAGTCACTTTGTTAGGTTCACCTGTCCAACTTATTACCATAAATATCTAGTCAGCCAATCACATGACAGCACCTCAGTGCATTCAGGCATCTAGATGTGGCCAAGGACCTTCTGAAGTTCAAACCGAGCATCAGACTGGGGAAGAAAAGTGATTTCAGTGAACAGGGCACGGTTGTTGGTACCAGAGAAGCTGGTCTTAGAATTTCAGAAACTGCCAATCTACTGGGATTTTCCCACACAATCATCTCTAGGATTTTACAGAAAATGGTCAGAAAAAGAGCAAATATGCAGTGAGTGGCAGTTCTTTGGGTGAAAATGCCTTGTTGATGCCAGAGGTCAGAGGTGACTGCTTCGAGCTGATAGGAAGATAACAGTAACTCAAATAATAACGTTTTGTTACATGCAGCAGAGCATCTCTGAACGAGCAACATGTCCAACCTTGAAGCAGATTGTCTTCAGCAGCAGAAGACCACATCTGGTGCCACTCCTGTCAGCTAAGAACAGGAAACTGAGGCTACAATTCACACTTTTGGTGAGTGAAATTCTAGTGTTTTATTAGTCCGTTACTTGGCACTAATCAGCCGAGATGTGTAGCTTTGTGTTGCACATGTACATTTTATGGATGCATCTAGCTAAGCAAACTACCTAGTGCTAGCTCATAAATCAGCACTCCACCCTTTCATCCAGGAGCCAGAAGCTACCATATAAGAGAACTTCTAGTTCCAAAAACCCTACATGGTGGCAGCTAAAATGCTAACAATTAAGTTTCAAAATGGAGAATCTAAAACCACTGAGTGATGTCCATCTTTAATACTGTCTATGGTTTTGTAAAGGCTTTATTCACATTAGTAGATGTTTCATTTTATTTGAGCAGCTTTAATCTAATTATCTGACAAATAATATGGCTACCAATGGATGATGTCATGGTGGCTAAATTCATCTTTTATATACAGTCTGTTCCCTCAACAACAACTAAAATGTTTTGCAGTAAAGAGTGTGTCAGATCAGATTCACAGTCTCTACAGGAAAAGTAGTTGGGACTTGAATTGCTTCAAGTGAAGGAATCTAAGGGTCTCGCTCATTGGCTGGGGGGAAGTGGAGTGAATACAAGTGTGACAACCAGGATTGTTTGAGGAAAAATCACTCACAAAAATAGTGCTTGAAAATGAGTCTTGTCTGGCTGACTAAATTACTATAGATTGCTGGTGACCAGTCATTTACAATAGACACTGTTTATTTATTGTGATTTGTTTCTAGAAGTTGCACATCTGCACTTGAGTATAAATAGATACTGATGTTAACTGGCTATGTGTAGCTCAAGTGATGAAACACTGTATTTGGAAAAAGCAGCACTGAAGAGCAGACAGAGCAGCAGGTCACCTGATGAATGGCTTCACTTACAGCCAACAGTGTAATGCTTAGTCATGATCTATCATCACCCACATGGCTCTCCTCTTCTTCTCCCCTCCTCTCTTCTTTCCATTTCTCCTCCTCTGTCCTCTGCCCATATTCTACTTTTGTACTTCTACTTCTAACCTGGTCTCTTCTCTTTTCTCACCCCATTTTTGCGCTGCGTGTACCCTGTTCCTTCCATCTGCTTCTGTCCTGCCTTTGCTCCTTTTTGTTCCCTGTTTCTGTGCAGGGACGGAGGAAACTGAAAAGCCATCAGTAACTATTATGCAAGTTATATTTTAAAGTGATATTGACCAGCTTAATATTAATAGCTGGATCAAACCCTAAACCCCAGTGAACATCAAATTGGGATTTTCACAATGGAAGGAAAACAGAAAAATAGTCACATGAAATATTTTACATGGTCTTGAGCACTGTGGATTTCTTAAGTTAAACAAATAACGCATACAGAGGCAAGAAAAAGTCTGAAAACCTGGTCATGTGATTTCATCTAAGTCAAACGCAGACCTTCCATGTCACTGTTAAACACCTGAATTAAACATTCACATTGAGCTGCAGCACTTCTGCATGATTTTCTGTGCAGGTTTTCTTTGTTTGGAGGGATTCTTTAGTAGATTTACTTTGATGTGTAGCTGGTGATCAGCCACTCTGACATAAATTAATTTGGGAATTCACTTTTCATGCAAGCTCTCCAGTCCCAATGGCAGCAAAGCAGCCTCAAAGCATTCACTATACTTCAGTCAGTTGGATGATACTTTCATCTTGGTATGCAGGGCCTGCATTTAATTCTACATGTTATTCCCAAGTAATTAAACTTTAATTTGCACCAAATTGATTTGCTAACAAATCAATTTGTTACCTGTTCAACAATAAAAACAAAGTTGATGGTATTTTGTGGCGGCTCTGCTCAAATACACGTAGAAGAGATTTAAGCGGCAGATGGGGAACTCTGTGACCTTTTTCTTAAAAAGTCGGTTTAGATGGAAAACTTTGACATTACAAAGCTTACATGATATGGACAAAAGTATTAGGCCACACCTCTTCTCTTCCACTGGTGTATAAAGACAAGCGCCTGGCCATGCAGGCTACCTTTACAAACATTTGCTCTAAAGAGTGAATTTAACATGTAGAATTAACGATGTTCCAAACCTCCTCTGACATTAACATCAGCACAAAAAGTGTGCACAGGGAGATTCGTGGCATGGGTTTCTATGGCTGAGCAGCTCCTGCAAGTATAATGTGTAGGTGGCGCAGTACTTTTGTCCATATATTGTATTTCTGTTTATAGTGTTTATAGTTGTGTAGCTTGTCTGAGAGACAATAAGTCATTAAACTAAAATGCTGAGGATGGGCAAGTCAGCATAACCATGAAGTCAAAGCCACCTCCCAGCACAGGAAATCACAAATTAGCTTTGTTGTTACACACACACTGACCAAGGTTGCCATAGAGATACTGCTCACACTCCCAAACACCCAGCCAGGTGAAGGCTACTTTGCTTTTACCTCATTTTTTGTAGTTGTATTTTCAATTTCAATTGCCAATTAGTGCAGTGCCTCATTAGTGCCCAGCTTTAATGCCTGCTATTCATTGCATGGTATTTCCACAATACATTTCCCATAACCCATCAGTCCATCAAACAGTGTAGGCCAGACTTGAGTTATAAACCTCTGGCTCAAACTCCTCACTGTGATGGATAGCTTGTCTGGCTGACTGCTTGATTAACTGCAACAAGCTATTGTTTAGCTCATCTGCTATAACTCTTATTTATATTAATGATCCAAATAAGTGACCTGCTTTCCAGGTTAGGGTTAATTAATCACCATGTCAACCACCACATGTCTCAACTTATACAACTTCTTCCCCCTTTTTTTTTTTGACACAACATTTTGTTATATCTATCAGAACATTTGTGTGTTACCTGCATTGTCTGGACTCTGTGATCTCAGACCCTTCTGCTTATTCTGTAATCCAGTCCCCCCCCTGACTAAAATGTAATACTATAATACCGAGTAACGTCCTGGATGTAATGAGGGAAGGTCACTGCTGACTGATCCAGCAATGTGAAGCTCAGATCTTGTATCTGCACCTCCCCCAGAGTCAATACTGTCAGTTAAATCAAACACATCTCCCAACTACTGGCAATACCACAGCTCTAGTTTGCTATGGATGCTCCCCATCTCGTTTACATTTGAGTTAAGTAGTTTTAAAACCCATATCCTTGCTTTTTGGTAGTTGGTAAGGGTTCCCCCCCCCCAAATCTGAACAAGAATACATCTTTTTTTCCAGTGAACATTTAAAGCATTTACTAAAAGCTTCAAACTTCATCCTTGAAGTGATTCTAGTTGTACTGAATGAGCATCTTTAATATCCTGAAGACATTTCAGTTTTTCCTATAGTGGTTGGTTTAAAGAAATAGGTTACTGTGAATAGTTTTGGGAAATACACTGATTAATCACTGTTCGTAGTCAAGAAATAGTTTGACACAGAAACACTTTTATAAATATAACACTCTGTGTTTACACTGTGTTTGCAGAGAAAAACAAGCACATATAATATAATAAGATAATTAATGAGAGTAAGAGGTGCTGGATCAATGTTCATTTAGTTTTGGGTGAAGTCAAAACTAAAAGAGCTGTTTACTCTTGTTTTAAGTCTTTATTTGAAGCAAAGCTAGAAATCTCTTACCTGCAGATTCATATCTAGCATGTAGATATGAAAATGGTAGCAAGGTGGTAACAGTCTATGAAGCCTCTGAATTTTCTAAGATGTCAGACTATTCCTATTAATGTGGGTAACTGCAGCTTTAAACCATTACTTGCAATTAATTGTTTATGACAGATAAAGTGCTCCCCTCAGTCAGAATCTACTGTGTAGAACCTGTTTAGTGGCTTGCTCAGGGTCATATAAAGGGCAACTTTTGAAACAACCACAGATTGTCTTGAATTATCTTTTCTCCCTAAATGTTTTCAGCAGACTCAGCTTTTGCACCAGTGATATTTTCACTAAAAGGATCTACTTGCTTTCCTCTCCAAATCTTTTTCTGTAATTTGGGTAACTAAGTCTAAAATCACTTTCTGCAGCAGTAAAGGTTTTCTGCCTGACTGAACACAGATCAAGTACTGAGCTGCACAACAAGCCCTCCCTGCAGTCTTATCTCAGCTGTGTAACTGTGAGCTATCATAACAAGAAGCTGATCTTTCAGAGGAAGTTTTCTGAAGTCTGTTTCTAACATTTCACAGTTCACAACCACAAAGTCCCCCAACAGAAAAGGCACTCTGTAAAATTTCAGGGTTGATTTTTCACTGCTGTATTGTAAATGAACAAATAATGTTTGTCTTGGGATAATGTTCAGTCAAATGTTACAGTGTAAATAGGGTGAGTAGCCAAAAATGAGAAGACAGGGGAAAATGAGATGTTCAGAAATGTTCTCAACACAAGCCTTACAACAGGTGTCAGCTCATGAAGTTGAGTGGTAGTAGTTGGGGCAAAACCTTTAGTGACCAGACTAAAGTATTTGTTTTTGCTGGTATTTAAAAAAAATCTTGTTTTCCTATGTTGATCCTGTCACACATTTCAGTTTTTGGACATCATGTATGGAGGACTGTCAACATCAAAATTATTTTATAAAATCCAACAATTAACACGATTGTTTCTATAATTATATATTCAGTATTAATTCCCCTATATTTTTACTTCCCCACTGATTTTTTGTTTCTTTTGAGCCAATGGACAACCCAAATTCCAAAAAGTTGGGGCGCTGTGCAAAATGTAAATAAAAGGAGAATCCATTCATCCATCCATCCATTTACGTCTGCTTATCCAGTTCAATATTGACCATAGGTGTGAATTTTAGTGTGAATGTTTGGAGATCTCAAAAACCCATTATTTATTCACATTAGAAAATAGAAAACATAAGATGTTCAAACAGAGAAAATGAACCATTTTAAGAAAAATATTAGCTCATTTTGAATTTGGTGGCAGCAACACATCTCAAAAAAAGTGGGGACAGGGCCATGTTTACCACTGTGTGGCATCCCCTCTTCTTTTAACAACTGTCTGTAAACATTTGGGAACTGAGGAGACCAGTTGATGGAGTTTAGAGAGAGGAATGTTGTCAGATTTTTTGTTTCATTTTGCATTAAATGTTTTCAGTTGGTGAAAGGTCTGGACTGCAGGCACGCCAGTTCAGCACCTGGACAAGTCCATACCATCAGATATGCAGAACTTTTGAACTGAGCATTGATAACAAGCTGGATAGTCCCTCTGTTCATTCCGAGGAATGCGGGATCCGTGTTTTACAGAAAAGATTTAAACTTTCGATTTGTCTGATCACAGACCAGTTTTCCATTTTGCCTCAGTCCATTTTAAATGAGCTTTGGCCCAAAGAAGAGAGTGACATTTCTGGATTATCTAAACATATGGCTTCTTCTGCAGTGATTTCTATGACAGAATCATGACTGTTTTTAATGCAATGCTGCCTGAGGGCCTGAAGATCACGGGCATCCAATATAGATTTTTGGCCTTATCCCTTGCGCACAGTGATTGCTCCAGATTCTTGGAATCTTTTGATGATATTATGTACTGCTGAGATATTTAAAGTCTTCACAATTTTACGTTAAGAAACAATATTTTGAAATTGTTCCACAATTTGTAGACACAGTTTTTTTTACAGCTTGGTAAACCTCTGTTCATCTT
>VUQS01071259.1:0-32126 GCA_015108495.1 Heterochromis multidens
CACACACACACACCCAGAGACACACACACACACACTCACACACACACACACACACAGAGACACACACACACACACACACACACACACACACAGAGACACACACACAGAGACACAGAGACACACACACACACAGACACACAGACACACAGAGACACACACACACACACACACAGAGACACACACACACACACACACACACACACACAGACACACACACACACACACACACAGACACACACACACACACACACAGACACACACACAGACACACAGACACACACACACACACACACAGACACACACACACACACACACACACACACACACACACACACACACACACACACACACACACACACACAGACACACACACAGACACACAGACACACACAGACACACACACACACACACACACACACACACACAGACACACACACACACACACACACACACACACACACACACACACACACACACACAGACACACACACACACACAGACACACACACACAGACACACAGACACACACACACACACAGACAGACAGACACACAGACACACACACACACACACACACACAGACAGACACACAGACAGACACACACACACACACACACAGATGATAAAATAACAGGGGAATAAACACCGATTAAAACAGGTACTAAGTTCAGCACAACACCAGCTGTTAACACTGTTGTGTTTAATACAGATTACAGCAGCACTTTTTAAGTATAAGCACTGAAGATCAAACGTGACTGTTCGTGTTTTGGTTTCTACTGGACTCTAACTAGCTAACGTTAGCTAACAGGGCTAACTTTACTGAGCTGGTTAGCACTCAGCTTTGAAAGTGTCCGGTCTGCGTGAGAGTGAATAAAAGCATGAGAACTCACTGGGCTCTGTTCACCAACAGTCTTCAGCAGGTCTCTGAATCACTGAAACTCTGGGAATGACACGTAAGATCGCTCAAACGCCGATTCCTTGTTTGGCTTCCGGTGTAGCAGCGGCGAATCAAGTCATTCCACGTCACACGTACATTATCCGGTCGGGCGTTTCAAAGTAAGAGTTGTTCTAAAAGCGAGTCTAATGGTCCTTTTTATCCCCAGACTGTATGAAGGATGGACGAATGAATGTTGAAGAGCTATAGTAAAATAAAATAATAAAAACTAAAGTGAAAAAAGATTAATTCAAGTGTTATTGAGTACAATATGCTGTTTATGTTGTGTGTTATGGCCAAAGAGGATTATCTAGACTATGTTCAATCACAGCTCCTGTTATTACAAAGCTTTATAAAAACTGGCATGCAAATAATATGCTAGTTTAAAGAAAACTTGTTAAACCCAGCTGGTTTATCAGCGTGAAAAGAAAAACAAAAAACATTGTCAGTGTTTGTTTTAAAAAAGGAAAAAAAGATGGCGGTAAATGTATTTTCTTAAAGCTGTGATTTTTAATGTTTGTTTCTAAAACAAAAACATTTTCACTGCCTGTATTTAAATGCCAGTGTTTCTTTTTTTGGTTTCAGTTTTGATCTTTCAATGCCAAACTGTCTTTTCGATACCAAAATCAAGTGGCACTAACCTGGCCCATTGGCCCGGTGCTTGTGCTCTTCGGCCTCAGAGACATGACAGGAGACGTGTTTTACCTATCATGGCTTTATTTGAAAAGCTAAATGATTTAGTTTCCGGTCTGTCTGCCTAAATCTGTCCAACTTGATGGTCGGTCTCTAACGGCTTTCATAAACTCGGGGATGTCCAAGTCTACCAGAGTCTAACCTGCAAACCTAAAACCTTCTGAAATTATAAAAACAGAACCTATGGATATATTTAAATCTTTATTTTGCCTCCAAAACAGGTCAAAACGTCAAGGCTGTCAAAAATATTATGTAATATTTATTTAATTTTTAATTTTTACCACTGAGAGAACAGATAATGGTACGTCCCACACACTCTGGCCCCGCCTGTTCTCCACCTCTGACCAATCAGAGAAAAACAGCGTGGCGACGACAGGTGCATAAAACCCAGAGTGCTGGGAAGGTAACAGAAAACGTGCTCATCATTGTAGGTGTGTTAGTAAATCGGAACCAGCTGTTTGGTGCAGTTTGCGTAAAATCTACATACAATTTCTGAAGTGGTGATGTTGAAATCCTGCACTGCTAAAGCAAGAAAGCAGAGAAAGTCCAAGTGAAACAATACAAAATAAAATAAAAGTTTCTGATAACACTGAGTGGATTCTTATGTCTACAGCACTAAATAGTGAGAGAATAGAAGCCATCCTGAACAACTCTGATCACCCACTTTATAACATCAGTACTGGAAGACTCCTCCGAGACCCACAGCCACCAGGCTTTTCAATTCTCATACAAATAGCAGATGAGCTGTCAGACAAATGAATTTCCTTCTGGGGTCAATAAAGTTATTCTTATTCTTATTCTTAGATATGACTTGTTTTAATGTGCCGTTTGTATCTCTCAGCTGCACAACAGACTGAAAGATAAAGGAGTGAGTGGAGTCTCTCTGTGAAATGGAGAGAGCAGCCTGATGGAGAAGTCTTCCATAAGAAGGGGAAAGTTCTTACAGGGAAGACAGAAAGAAAACTGTGAAATTTTAAGCCGACTTTGCTTCTGTTTATGGAAAACAGTGTGGTGTGATGTTTTGTTTGTGTGGTTTGGCTCTGCGTCAGCTTTTTTATTTATGTAAATGATGCTGTTAATACTTCCTGCCTTGGCGATGGAAAAACAAATTTCATTAGAGCTTTGTTGGGCTAAAATATTCCATGTTCCTGGTAGACTGACACATGGGAATGAAGTTTAGATTCCAGTAAAGCTCCTTTCAGCTGCTCCTTTATTCACCTGTGATCGCCACAGCAGGTAGCTCCACATGTTTGATTTGGCAGATTTCTTTAATGCCAGTTGCCCTTCCTGATGCAACCCCAAAGGGATTTGTGTGTCCTCCTGGGATTTCACTTGTTAGCTGAATGTGTAAACCACTGTGGAGACACTGACGTTTAGACTCAGATACACAGTTATTTTTAAATCTAAGAAGACATCTTTATTATGAAAGTCCATGTGCTCACTTGTCCTAAAGTAATCTGTCAGTGAGGTTGGAGGTTTTGTTTAAGTGAATGTAGCAGGAGGGGTGAGAGTTGCAATTCTGAGCTTCAGACACTTCATTTCCTACATTTAGTGAATTGTGATGAGCTTGACGAGCATCAGGTGTGACAGCCAACGAGCGTGACTCTGGAACTCCACCCACAGGTAGCTCTTCACCTGCTCAACCCAACCTAGACATGAAGAGAGTGGAAAAAAAACAGCAAACAGACCAGTACGGGACCATGACAGTTACCTCAACCATGTTTGACAGACAGTCTAGTAAGCTTCAGATCATGAGCTGTTTCTCTCCTTCTCCATACTTTCTTCTTTCCATCATCATGGAACAAAGAAAAAATGTCGTGGTCACTAGGTGATGTGTTTCAAGTTCAGAAGCATTGTTTAGGGGAATGTAGATACTACAACATACTTCAAATGATTATTAAGAGTCATCCTTAAATATTGTAGATATGTGAGATTGGTTGAATGTGCAGAAAGTTTTCAACATGAGCACAAATCTTGCTGCAACACAAATGAGTTTTCCTGAGAAATCCATCACTGATGTGAACATGTCAACAAGACAAAAAAAGAGGTGCAGAAAAGACAACAATCCACATTAATGCAGCACTTTATTCTATGTCCTTAAGCTTTTTTATAACAAACACTACATTGGATGCATCAGGAGTAATTTGGGGTTCATCATCTTGCCCAAGGGCACTTTGACATGTGCTAGGGATTGAACCACCAACCTTCTAATTGGTTGGATGACCTGCTCTATTGCCTGAGGCACAACCGCCTTATAAAACAGTCAGAAACAAAATGAAGCGTCTGATGGTAAAATGTGGAACACAGTTCTTCTTGCTCTTAAAGTGATTTATTAACTGTTTATCTCATCTTTATCTCACATTTTGTGTTATCTTGTAACATCTTTTTAATGCAACCTTTTCCCAATTAATAATATTCTTATTCATATTGTTTTAGGTAATTCTTTGATAATTTCTTTTCATTCTTTAACTACAGTAAATTAATTAAATGAAGCAGATTAGTTACACTCCTGAGCATTAGTATCACTAAAAACAATGACTGAAATGAATTAAACCATTTGAAATTTAAAGAAAAATCACTGTAGTTAGAAATAAATGTAATTAGACATGAGATCAAACACTTACAAATATTTCTATTACTTTAAGCTTGAAATTTGAACTTTAAGTAATGTTCAACATACCTGGTTGATGTTATCATATTTAAATATTTCCATAAAGGAGCTCCTGTAACACATTTTGCATAAACAGACCAACACAACAATAACATTTCTCAGAAACAGGAACATAAATTTTCCCTACATTTTTATTATAACGGCAGAGTTTCCTTTTACAGTCCACAGAGCAGCATCATGATTGTGAAGATCCTGCTGGGTGTCTTGTATCTCTCAGGTCAGTGATTTTGTTTTCTTGGGCTCCCTTTGGCAGTGCTTATTGCTGTGATATGTTGTAATACAGCCACCTTACATGTTCAAAGATGTTCATCATTCATATTTTCCTCACAGGATGGCTCATCCTCTCCAAATGCCGTCGGTACTACTTTGTTAATGAACCGTTGGACTGGGGTACAGCTCAGAGCTACTGCAGAAGAAACTACACAGACTTGGCCAAGATTGAAAACTTGACAGAAATGAAACAACTTATTAATACAGTTTCATCTGCTGGTTACAACTCTGAGGTCTGGATTGGTGCTTATTTTTATATATATGGGTATGTGGTGTCACAGATCAATGATGATTTCTGGAAATGGGAAAACCAAACTGAAAATGAACCTTTCTTAGTTTACTATTTTTGTGCAAGAGCTTCAGTGAGTGGATGGCAGTGGTATAACGATTGCTCAGTGAAATATCCATTTATCTGTTACAAAGGTGAGAAAATAGCAAAGCATCATCTTTTCCTATAAAGATTGTTTTGATTTGTTTTCATTCTCAGAAAACTCAACATGACCTATTTCACTACAATCTCTAATTGCAGGAACTTCCCAGAGTCATGAAAATGTTTTTGTGAATGAAAGCATGGACTGGTTCAGAGCTCTGGGGTACTGCAGGAGGAACTTCACAGACCTAGCACCAGCTTGGTTTTCTAACAGTGAACTGCAGAATCTGGTGCCAAATGGGGCTCAAGCATGGATAGGCCACATTGCACGTCCTTACATTGCCTGGAGTGATGGCAGAGACTCTTCATTCAGATACTGGGATGACTCAAACAAAATATTTGGTTTTTTTGGTATATTGTATGGTGTTGCAGATTTGCAGAGATCAGGAAAATGGAGGTTAATTCCCTATTACACAAAACTACCATTTGTCTGCTATGACAACCTGCCAGCTCCTCAACCTAAAACCACAGAAGCTGTTCACAAAAAAGGTACCTAGTTACAGTTTTGAGATCACAAAAATAATCAAACTGAAAACTCATCATGATTGCTTCTCTTCTCTGTCTCAGTAATAAAAATGAGGCTGAAGCTGGAGGACTCCTCTGTGGACCTGAATGACACGTCTGTCAAAGCGAACCTCCTGAAAATGGCAAGTCTCCACAATCCAGCCTTAAAATTTCACTTCATGTGTTTTGTACTTCAGTTTAGGCGCTGTGAGTTTTACAGGTATAGAATTCAACAATTTACAGATCATGTGATCGTTTGAAATACCCACTCCTTTTATTTGATCTATCATTTCACAGTTTCAACGTTATTTAACTAGAATAACATTTTGATCTTTTAGTTTTTCTTATCACTTGTTTTTATTACTTTTTTATATTTTAAAATGTTATTGGCCTGTGCGTGCAGTGCTGTGTGAGAGTTAAGAACTTTTGAATGCTTAGAAATGTTCATAAAATTCTGACACCTACAGATGAATGAAAAGTTTTCAAATTACAAAAATATTGTTTGTGCATTGCTCTGATGATGCAATATGATTTTATTTTATATGTTCATCTGCCTTATATAAATGCTGAGATATGAATTAATGTCAGACAAGCAAAAAGTTTTAATTTGTTTTCCTTTTCTTCCTTTTTTTTTTTAAAGCTGTCTTTTTGTGTTTGTTTTTAGTGACTGGAGGGCTTTTTTTAAAAATGTGTCCTGTTTGTGTGTTCCAGCTGCAGGACAGGCTGCAGGAGAAAGGAGTGAATGGAGTCACTGTGAAATGGAGAGAGCAGCCTGATGGAGCCGTCTTCCATAGAGAAGAGAAAAAAAAGAAGAAAAGTGAGCTGTGAATTTTAAACCAACTTTGCTGCCACTATTCTGAAATTGGATCTTTACTGTATATAAAGCTGCTGTACTCAGTGTGGTTTTGCTTTTGTTCATGAAAATGATACTGTTAATAGATTTCATCTTAGTAGTATGAAAACAATCAGATATATTTGTGATTTCCATGATTGTTTTCATCAGAGCTTTTTTGTTTTGGGCTAAAAGATTCTGTCATGACTGTGATATTCCTGATATCATCCTATATGGGACTCAAGTTCAAATCAGGTAGATTTTTATTCTGTCTGAGAGAATTCTGCTTTGGTATGAGATTTTTTATTCTAGACAATAACACAGTTACTTTGAAATCAGTGGGAGGAAATATGAGTTAATATGAGCTTGTTTAGGTGGCAGGGGAGGATGCTGAACAGACTGAGGGAGGCTGGGGAAATACAGAAGACGACAGTGGAAATAAAAAAGTCCAAAGATTTTCTATTGTCCTATTTACCTACATTCAGGTGTAACATCTATGATCAATTTAAAATAAAATGATGAAAATTTAAAAATCAAATCTGTATTTTTTGTTACCGTTTCCATGACGTTCTGCAGGAACATCCTGAAACCAAAATGAGTGACTGAATAAAACTACTTCCACTTCTAGAGAAATATAAAATACTGGTGACCTCCAGTGCTGCCCCTCAGCCTCCTAATAGATGCACCTATGGTGTTCAAATCTCTTGAGTTATTGAATTTACAAGATTTTCAGAAAACTTGACCTTTGACCTTGACCTTGAGGACGATGTCACTGAGATTTAAAGTTGTCTGAGATTTTTAGTAGATGCACCTATGGTATCAATTTGAAAATCCTATGTTGCCTCATTATTGAGTTATCATGTTCACAAAGTTGGGTGTCCACGCCACCTGCCTGCCCGCCTGGCGGGGTGACAATACCCCATTAAACTAATTATTGTTCTGCTCCTCTACAAAACAATGTGAAACTAAATTTATTTACTTTACTCATTGGAAGTTATATTTTATTTTTATTATAGTGCTCATGTCTTATTAAATAAATATAATTTGTTTTTGTAAATAAAGCTGTACAAAGAGACCAAACTGTGGCCCAATGTCAAAAAAAAGTTACATTAAGAAGGTAAAAGTTTGGCTAAATTAAATTAAAACTGAGTAAAGATTTTTCATTTTGGAACATAATGACATTGAATTTGTATGTTATAACTGTGACTCATGAAGTGTGTTTTATTTCATTTAATCACACAATAAAGAATTAAAGCGTCACAGGAGGATGTTCACCTCATTTATGATGCCTTTAAGTACAGAGTGTGTGACATAAGCCAACAAGTGTGAGAGTCAGTGCTTTATTTAAAAACTGAAAGGCCTGCTGAGCAGCACATTTGGCAATGATGATAATAAATACTTATATTAAAAGGTTCATATTTATCTGTGAACCCAGAAATAAAGTCAATATGAATATTTACCAGCCAAATTAATCTATTTCCTTTTTAAAATGTGCAGTTAATTACTTTTCTCATTCCAACACTGAATACCAGTGATGAAAATTAATTGTTGTCTAATAAGGACTGTGAATTATTTCACATGCACTTCCATTGTTAACTGGTTTAAGGCAGTTCTTCTTTCTGCTCGTCTGAGCTTCTGCTGACTTTGGTTCTTCTCAGTAAACCTGCAGGGATGCAGTTCAAATCTCAGACTCCTGTTTTTAAGCATCTTTGCCACTGTGGTTGGAGGTCAGAGGTCAGGGGTTCCAACGTAGGTCACAGACCAGAGCGATGTGGTCGGAGGGGTGAGCCACACTGGGCAGAGCTTCGTAGGTGGTGACCTCCTCGTGGCTGGGCAGAGGGATCACCTGCTCCACCTGCACACACACAAATGTGTTTCATCAGTTAATCACACAAAGAAAACCTGACTCCATTTTTACCATATCATCAGTTTTTAAAATAGCTGATCTCCATTGAGTTTCTCTTCTGTTCTATTCCTCATCTTAGTAATAATCTGAGAAATCTCTGCCTGTCGTTCTTCACCCATCTCTACAACTGTTATTCTGATTTGCTTCAAACTTGGCAGGTGCATCCCTGCAGACCTGAATAATTAAAATCCTGAGTTTGATTTCATTTGGATGAGTGGTTCTCATATTTTGGCTGTTCCCAGTGTTTCCCAAACAGTGACTGCTGCCTGCTCCACTCTGTGTGCAGGTGTAGGGGCACATACAGTATATACACACACACACTCACACAAGTATGTGTGTGTATACGTGTTTACCTGAACCCACTGGTCCTCAAACGGTAGGGCACTGAGTCACTGCTGTTACAGAGCTGTGCCATAGGTTTCTATTCAGGATTCTCTGCCATGTCTCTCTCCTATAACTACTCTGCCATCAGTACCTGCATGATGTGCGGCTGTATGAAGATGTAGTCCAGGCAGCCGTGAAACCCTCTCACGTAGTTGGTGTAGGCTGGCTGTCCGCAGGCGCTCAGCAGAGGGGGGATGGCAGAGAGCAGCTCCATGCTGCAGGACTCCTCTGGCCCGGAGCTGCTCCAGTCTGCATGCTGCTGAGGAACCACAGCCTCACTGAGCAGCTGGAACACACCTGAGACAGAAAGAGATTAACAAACCTGGATAAAGACTGAGCCGTGTTCAGGAAATCCAGACACAATGAAGGTGAACTTTGACCTGAGGGTCACTGTGTTCTTTAAACTGTCAGAGGTCTGAGAATCAGCTGAAGGCACTACTCTGGAGTTACCTGCATTTGGGGTGGAGTTAAAGTCTCCACAAAAGATCAGCGGTGCTGCAGGTGCGACCTCGCTGATCACATGACTCAGGTGCTTCAAAGCCACGCCCATTTGGACCAAGCGAACATTCCCCCCTTCAAAGGAAATGAATTAAACTTTTTAAGTGTGTACTGATCATCACTTTGATATCAGCGACTCAGGTGTTCATGGAGGTAAATAGGACGTTTTACCTTTCGGGTGCCAGTACAGGTGAGTGTTGGCCACACAGACCTTCCTGCCGGGTTTACTGAGGTCCTCGAGCAGAGTGATCTGCAGAGAAACAAACAATTCAGTGATTAGACAAGCATTTCTTTTCATGACTAAATAAACTGTTGATTTTTATTTCTGGTTGACATTTCTGTCACATATTTGAGGATCAAATTCCAGCACAAACTCCCAAACATACAAAAAATCTTTTACCAGCCAACAACCAAACTTTTTCTATCCAGGTGTGTTTTTACTGCATTGGCAGTGTGTTTGGGATCACTGTCATGCTGAAAAATGAAGGGGTTGCCAATCAGATGCTTTCCAAATGATGCTGCATGGTGGATCAAAATCTGATGGTACTTTTCTGTGTTCATGATTCCATCAATTTTGACAAGATCTCCAACACCACTGGCTTACATGCAGCCCTAAACCATGAAAGAGCCTCTACTGTGTTTTACAGATGGCTGTAGACACTCACTGTTGTACCTCTCTCCACACAGTCACAACAATTTGAACCACAATTTGCACAAAGTGAAAGTGGCTTAACAAACAAACAAAAACATTCCTCAGGTACAAGAACTGGACTGAAAATGAATGAAAAAGCAGCCAATGTCCAAAGAAAAACTTTGAAAGACCTTCAGAAAGCTGGAGAACTACTGCTCAAAACCACCTTTAAAAAGTATAAGAAAGTCTGGCTTCTTGCAAAATCTAAAGAAGAGAGGGGTGGCTCAAAACTTTTACACAGTCCTGTACAAAGAAAAGCTGTGGGTGCAGCAGGTCTGAAAGACCCCCAAACTGCTAATCCTTCGCTGTTGCTTCTTCCAAGCTAAGTTAGCTCTCCTGCTGCAGACCTGAGATAAAATAAAAATCAACACAGAATTGAATCAAATAGATCGGCACGTTTGAGACAGGATTGGACTGATATCCGATTCAAATATCGGATCACTGCTTCCCAAAGCTAAAATATAAAAGTTAATCGGGACAGCCTTGGTGGTGACCAGCAGTACCTGCAGCGAGGTGGACCTCTGCAGGATCTTCTTCTTCAGGGCGCTGTTAGCAGAAACCTTCTCCAGCAGCTCAGCGTGGATGGGGTCAGAGGTCAACGCCTCGCTCAGCATGATGTCGTGACTGCTCAGCAGCCGGAACTTTGACCTACAGCACAACAGGATTCACTTCAATAATCATCATCCATCCATCCATCCATTCACTTCCACTTATCCAATTCAGGGTCACAGTGGGGCTGACGCCTATTCCAGCTGTCATAGGGCGAGGGGCGGGGCACACCCTGGACCCTTTGCCAGTCTGTCGCAGGGCTCATAATCATCATAAAAATTCATGATAACACCAACAAGGCTGGACATAATAGAGCCTAATAATACGAAGGGCAGTCTGTTATCCTTCACATATTAAAACCCAAAAGGCTGACCTCAGTGATACTTTCAGCACAAATACTTATTTATGGGTGCTTGAACACTGACCACCACATAAAACACACAATATATTAAAAGTGCATTAAGCAAAATGTATTTCACATACTAAAAGCTTTTTATTGTCAGTGTCAGTGCAGCACTGAATGAAATATGCAGCGGTCTGTCTGGAGCCCAGAAACTCACTGACTTTTTATACACACACACTAATTACAAGCAAACAGATCACAGGTGAGGATGGTTACCTTTAGTAGTCATTTAAACCTGTGTGTGTCAATCTGTGTGTTTGTTATCATGCTAAAACTTCCAGGGTATGTAAACTTTTGATCAGGGTCATTTGGATAGTTTCTGTTGTCATTATGATTTAAAAAGGGCAAACACAATTGTTTGATAATAAATGGCTTCACCCAACCACTAACCATGAGTGGAAGAAAAGTTTTTGTATTATCATTCATATTCTCTGAAAAATGGCCAAAAATAAAACAAGTTCTGCCAGAGTATGTAAACTTATGAGCACAACTGTAAGTGCATCAGTGCCTCTCTTCTGCTCCAGGCATCAACAGTGAGCAGCACTATCTAACTTCAGCTTAGAAATGGAGTCCACTAATTAATAACATCAGCAAACGACCAGTTCTCATCCCAACAGAATAAACACTGACGTGGTTTCACATATTATTTTGCCAGTGACAAAATTAGCAAGTAAGCTAAGGTTAATCCAGCTTCTGGCTGGTGGTTGGCCTGACCTGCGGTAGAAGGTGGCAAGTCCTTCATGCTGCTTCTCTTTGACCTTGAAAACGCCGTTCAGACCGAAGGCGTCCAGAGCCGGAGTCAGGCTGTCCACATACACTCCTGAAGAGGTCAGAGAGCACGAACAAGGTCAGAGATTAAATAAATACATATCAGTATTCTGGCATTTTCAGCAGTGATTACCTTTATCGACCTCCTGCAGACAGATAATGTCACCGTTGTACCCGGCCAGCTCCTTCTTGATCAGGTTCTGTCTGTAGTCCAGCTGCAGGGCATAGGGAGCACAGTACGGGTACAGCACCGTCTTGGACAGGTCGGTCTGGGCGTAGATGTCGGCGAGGATGTTATACGACACCACCCTCACGGTCGGCCAGTCTGTCACTTTGGCAGTGAAAGCGTGACGGTTGTCAAAGAGGCACATGCCTGGTCCGGCCTCCATGGCTCCCACAGAGACCAGCTCCTTGGTTGGGCCGCTGCGGCTTCCATCTCTGGGCGTGCAGCTCAACTTGAGCCTGAAGCCGATGTCCTGATTGGATGGGACATAAACTCGCTCACATCCAACCTGAGTCCAACCACTGTCGTGATCTGAAGCCTCTCCAGGAGCTTCAGACCTGGAACAAGAAGAAAGAGAAGCAGAGAGCAGGATGTCAACTCGATTTGATTGTGTGCCGACCATCAGTCTGATTCATAACAAGCAGAGAGAAATCAGCAGCTGTAAAGTTCTGTGTCCTCAGTGTTAAAAATATTTCAGTGTCAAAGTTTGTTTACCCTGTAACAGAGACATCGACTTACTTTTGTAAAGTCGATCCAATTAAAAAAAATGTGGGACACATGGTCACCCTATACTGCCCTGATCCGACCATGTGAGGGGTGCAGTTTCTGAGACATTGGTTATTCATCTGGATTGCACTGCGCTGCACCATCTCTGCTTCACATCTGCACCTTCTTTTCTGGGTATTTACCTCGTGTGTGGGCAGCTTTCTCTGAACCAGGTGAACTCGCAGTCCTGGAGGTTCCCAAATTCCACCTCCAGTTTGGGGCAGACGGGGAAGCCGGCCATCAGGGACACCGGGAGCTCCGCGGTGGTGAAAGTGGGCGCGTTCCTCTGCACCGAGTATTCAACATCTCCCACCTGCAGCACGGATCCGTCCCGCCACGCCTCCGCGTTCAGCACAGTCTCCGGAACCGCTTCCCCGCCGTAGAACAGCTTAACCACGGCGGGCTCCGCGGCTTCATCCGGCTGCTCCTGATCCCGGTTCTTCTTCGATTTCTTCGCCTTTGCTTGGTTCTTGGCTATGCCGTTGGAGATCCGGGCCAAGACCCTGCCCAGCGGCTCGTCCTGGTCCCGCAGCATGTGCTTGTGGCTGCCCTGCAGACAGAAGGAGATGGTGAGCTTGGGCTCCCCGGGGAGGCACCTCACCACGGCCGCTTCCATCCTGCAGAGGCGGCGGATGGCTCCGGATAAAGTCCGCGGGGAGGAAGCGACTAGTCGGCGGGGGAAGAGCGTTAGAGCAGCGGAGAGGTGGTTCAACATGAATGCCCCGTCGACAGGAACAGGAAAGCGGGGCTGGACCGGTGACGTTCACGGTTACCGGCAGGTAGAGTGGTCAGCAACTACACCGGTTAGCCCGATGCTAACCCCAACAGAAAAACGTAAAAATGACGTGTTTAATCCACCCTGCAACTGTGTGGATCAAAACTAAACAAGACACGAGGTTCGCAGATAAAACTGCGGATTCAGATACATGTTCCAGTATTTACAGTCCATCAGAAAGTCCAGTGTCAGCCAGCACTTTCCTCAGCTCAGCCTGAGCTACTTCTTCTTTCGCTGGCTGTTTCCTTCCACAGGTTTCAGAGCGCCACCACCGGACAGAATCAGAATTACATCAGTTACGTTCCGCATGGAGAAACGTTTACACTTACTTTACTGTAATTTTACTTTTTTGTTTTTCATTTCAATTAGTTTCAGTTAGTTTCCAGCAAGCTTGCTGCTGTTTAGTTTTTAATCTTTGAAAATATTTAGTTTTAGTTTAGCTTTTATTAGTTTCACGGTTAGTTTTAGTCTTTTTAAGGATTAAATGAGGGGATATGCCAGAGGCAAGATTTAGGAAAATCAGTAAAAGTCTTACAATAAAAACACAGAGCTTTTTGATGAGTGGACCAATCTTGATGAAACTTTCCATAAACATTCCTTAGGGCACTGTGAGTGCCAGCATCTATATAGGGTATTACAAGTATTTTATACAAATCCCACAATCGTATATGTTTGTACATTTGACAGTAAAATTGACCAGTCGGATTAGAATGGTGTGCCACAATATAACGTATAACAGCATCATTATAATGATCGTAGCATATGTATGTTTGTATGTTCCCTGTCTCCTGCACACAGCGTGGGGGTTTGCTAGTTTATTCAATTATTTGTGGTTCTTTTGAGCCTCAGTCTGCTCATTCAGCATTTAGATCCTCTTACCAAATTTTAATTTTCTTTATGTATTTCACATGATGAGACCAGTAGCCCTCCTGACATATAGCTTGCCTTACAAATTATTACTCTGCAATATCTACAAATTGAAAAACAACAAATTCAATCAAACACTACAAATATAAAAGAAATCAGAATTTTTAATTTATATTTTTATTAAGACAATAACAGAAATTCTCTCATAGGTAAATTACAAAAGTTTAGAAATGTCTGTTTTAAAAAATTTAAATCCTGAGCTGAGAGTATATCACACCAGAGGTGTGATGTCAGTTATCATATCAGCTGTGTATCATTTTTTTTTTTAAATTGTAACTGTTAAAAGTCTGTCCATCATCTCCCTGCCTAACCTACATAGCATTTTTCTCAGTGGGGTTTTCCACACAGTACTGTTCCAGCTGTTCTGGGTTTTGTGGGAAGTAGACGTTGGCCTTGTGCTCCTCGTCATGCTCAATGTGTTTCAAGTGGATGACCATGTGCAGGGCGTAGGCCAACACCAGCAGCAGGATGAGGGAGGTGATGAGGCCCATCAGGATGGCCGGTGTCAGGAAGGTGGTGCAGTCACTTGCAGGAGAAAACTTTCCCGAGGTGACGCTGAAGGCCTGAACCTGAGGAGAGTGCATAAACATTGTGAAAACATTTCAAATTCCACCAGTAGAATATTTTGAGACTCAGCAACACCAACATTAGTCAGAATTAAATTCAAGGCTCCATTAATGAATCCAATTTCATGCCCCATACTCATATTAAGGTCCTCCTGCTGAGGCTCATAAAAACAAAATGAGTATCTAAATTTCAGATGGCTCACTGACTGCCAAAGTGAGGTGAAAGCGAAAGAAAAGTCACCTAAATACCTTGAGGGAGAAAGTTTTATAGACCTCTGAATGGCTCAGAAGGGATGAAATTAATAGTTTTAATTGACTTAGCAAAAGTCTGAATCTGAACCTCTTTGAGATGTTGTGGGAAGACCTGAAAAATATAGTCCAAGCTCACAAACTCTCCAATATGTGTGCACTCAAGTAACTCTATGAAGAAGAGTGACACAAAACTCCACCACAGCAATGTCAGAGACTGACCTCCAAGTATCAGGATCGCAGGGTTTGGCTTAAAGTGGGCACATTATGGCCTTCTTTATTTTCCGTCATCTACAGTATGTACTGTTCCTATGGTGGATGCTCATGTTGAACATGCCCACATTTTCAAATAATGAGGTCAGTGTATGTACAAGTAATCCCTGTGAGCCAGTCCCTCATGCTGCAGACTGCCCTAAACACTCAGTTTCTATTTTTTTTTTTTCTACTTTTGGCTCTGTGTCACGTCACAGAGAGCAGGTGTCCTTATTACGGTCATCTCAGGTACTTGGTGCTCTCTAGGAGCACAGAAGCCTCACCCACCTGCTGGGGCACAAAATGGGAAGAAAGTTACCTTAAAGAAAAAGGATCTAAAACAGCTTCTGTGAACAGAGGGGCTGCATCATGGTCCAGTGTAAGATCAATAAGGATTATTTTTAATTGTGAATCTGCAAAGCTACTCTAGTAGAGTCCAAGAATAAAAGGCTAGAGCTAGAAATGAGTGAAACAGGTCCTCAATAAGGTGATACAACTAGTTATAAATTCAGGAGGGGTGATTACTTTTTCACAGTGGTGATTTAATAATTGGGAAACCATTTCTGCCAGTTTAAAATTTGCATTTTGTTTTTACTTGGATTTCCTTGGTTTATGTTAACTTTTGTATGGGACACATACAAAAATAGAAACAATCAGGAACGGATGCTGTTACTTTTTTAATTACATTGTGCTGTCCTCGCCCTACTCAGCTGTATAAATGTCGTACTCTGCCAGTCTTCTGGGTTAGCATACCCTTATACTCACACTCTCTGTAAGCTCATAGTATACTGCTGTTTTCCCAGCTTTATATTTGATTATTTGGACATTTAAGGTCAAGATGTGTTAACAAAGTGTTGAACTAGAGAACAAGGGACCCTGGAACCTGGACCCCAGTAAACACCAGCAAATTAATAAAAATTCAAACAGGACTTTGTTATATCTTCCAGACACCATACAAGAAATGAAAAATTGCCTCCAAAGAATCAGTCAGACAGAGAGTCAGCTGGGTAAAGAGACGGGTACCTGGAAATCGGTAAAGGTGATGGACCAGCGGCGGGCGTGGTCAGTGCTGGGTAGCAGCAGGGCGCTGTATCGCTCCAGGCTGCTGACGTGTATGCAGCGGTAGGAGGAGGAAGCTGGAGCGTATACTTCACTAGCGTTGAACACAGCCTCTTCAGAATTGTTGTAGAGCAGCGAGACGCTGTCGACCGAGAACCACCACTGGCCCGAAGACTCATAAAAGGTGTTGGACAACTGCAGTCTGCAACAGGGACGAGAGGAGACAGTCAGTGCAAATGTACCTGTATTATATGCAGGTTTGTTCAATGTTAAAAAGCAGAGCTTTGCATATGTTGTATGAGGATGCATTGATGCATGTGTGGTGTTTTTCATACACAAAAGTCCACAGTTTGATCATATTTAATCGCATATTTGATTATCATTAATTTTCATCGCATGGTTAGCAGACTGGTAGCATGACTAACCTGATGGACAGGCCTGTCAAATCCTCCACATCTCCAAACCTCATGATCAGTCTACAGAGGAACAGACAGGTAAGGATCAGGCTTAAGTGGCAAAGCACTCCATGCAGGCTTCTCAGCCTTGTAGACTCAACATGCACTCACATGAACTGATGCATCATTTCTCAGACTTACAGCACATCTGGGCCTTTTTTCTTTACTGAACATACTGCATTGATCTTGTCTCTAAATTGGGACTATAATCTTCTTGTCAGACCCTGTGATGTGTTTTTTTATACATCAGACAGACATGTAGGCAGGTGCACGTACGTGGCTTTGTCCTTGCGGCAGACAGACTGACTGGTGTCGACAGGTTTCTGAGGAGAAAAGGCTCGCTCCGTAAGATCCAGGTGTTTCTGCTTGTCATAGCGGAGAGACAGTTTCCTGGCCTGGAATAAGATGCACGGCTGCCCATTGGACAACACCTGGTGGGCAGGTACAACATGTTTGAAAGAAGTCAACTTAAAAACCGTCTTTCTAACGTAAATATATAAACTGACTGATTGTGCTGGAGAAGATGTTAATCATGCTCACTGAACCTTTAGAGGAGGGAAGGGGACTGCAGCTCCTGGTGTCTGAAGTAATTTCCTCCGTGACACATCTGAAGACTGGAGGCAGGGAGAAGCACACTTCAGTCATGTGAAACAACTTTTTAAAAAACACACTTCCAGTTTTTTATGTAAATGAATTCATAGAGGCATTAACTGCTCTTGAAGTTCAGTTTCACAAGCCATCATAAAACATGTGTTTTAATGAGAAACTCCTGCTTCATCAACCCCAAAAACATCTGAAAACAGGCATCTTCATTTTGTCTGAGAAGACACATTTTTTTTCTTTATACAAAAAACGGAGACATTGGTTAAATGTAAATTAACACAGAATGTGGTGATTTGTAAATCATTTTAAACCGATGTTTAATTGACAATAGTATGAAGGACTGGCAACCTGTCCAGGCTCCAGCCCCAGTGTGATACTAAGTTGGAAAAGCAAGAAAATATCAAATATGCAGGTCAAATGTTGAACCTGACAAAAATTTGAAGCCATGTTTAAAGTTAGGACAATTGGTCATATGTGACACTGTGGTTGCACATTTTTAAATTAGGATTAAATTGTGACATGTCTTCCATTTTTATATACAGTCTCAGCACCTAAATGGTTCTCTTTTTTTTTAACAAATCCTGACAGTTACATTTACATCGGTACACTTTTGAATGCAGGACTTGACATGTTGTATTTTTTAAACACACTTTTTTGCCTCTGAGTTAAAAGTCAGCAAAACTTTAATAGAAAATCATGTTTTTTTTCCCCCACTTATATTTTACCTGCAGTCGTCCAAATGCTCCATCTGCAAGTACCAAATATTCCTCCGTCTTCATCCTTTCATTGCTCTCATTATCTGCAGAGAAAACAGGATTTGTTTTATAAAGTAAGTCATACAGAATATAAACGTTATACTATAACATTTTATACTGAAATACTAAAAATATAACCAATAAAAACAGATTTCTAAATCACAATGCTGCACCAGAGGGAGGGTAGCAGAAATAATTTGCAGTTTTAAGGGCCTTTCTGCTCCTAATATATTTCAAATAAAATTAAATGGTAACTGCAGGTGGTGTGAAGTATGGATTCATATACAAAGAGTTGTGTAAAGTGTTTCTGGCCCAGTCAAGGTTGAAAATAAAACTATGTAGCTCATAAGAAACTCTCTTTTGTTGCTTATTTTGCTTTCTTTTTTCTTTTTTTTTTTTCTTTTCAGTTTTTTTCTTTGTTTTTTTGGATTTTTTTTTTTTTTTTGTTTGTTGTTTTCTTTTTTTTTTTTGCTCTTCAGTTTATTTCCATGTGTGTGTGAACTCATGATATCTGCTGGTTGGTGCTTTCCTCAGCTGCTGCGTGTGCAACGTCTTCCTCCTTTCCTTTTCTTCTTTCTCACTTCTTTCCCTACCCTCTCCTTTTTCCCCTTACCTCCTCCACTCACATCTCCACACAGGATTGATGTAATTGATCTCAATTTATCAGCTTTGATTTTCTCATTGTGATTAAACTGCATCTGTGTGCAGAATTTTAAACCATAGATATTTTCTTCACAAGTAATTTCCCTGCTTTCTGGATGACTCTTCTTGAGCTTTTCACTCACACTGATTGCCAACATTCAGTTAGATTTCTCTTCTTCAATGGGTTTTATTGGAATCAGCAGAGCAGGAAGTGACTCTCACAGTATTTGCATTGGCAGCAACTTCTGGAGAATTCATGGATGAGGTTTTTCAGAAGAATTAAATGTCAAGAAAGTCAAAGTAGATAGATGGATCTCACCGTATTCCAGAAAATCAGCAATGCTGCAAAAAAAAAAAAGAAAAAGGAGAATCAATAAAATGTTTATCATTATCATTTCTTCACAGTTTTTTATTCTTCATATTTGTCATCAGCACATTTGTTTTCCATTGGTTCTTTTTCTTCTGTAACTTACTTTTAAGTGTCAATTTCAGTTTTTATTTGTAAGTATGGTTTTATGTTTTGTGTTTTGTCAAATATAATCCAGCAATAACTAAATCAAATAGAGGTGATTCAGTCTGTGCAAAAGCAAACAAAACAAAAAATTATAATTTTATGTTCCAAAGCTAAATCACTAGACCAGCATAAATGAAATCAATTAATCACTGAAAACATTTGACATCAGTATTCGTAAACCATCAATATTCATATCAGCAAATAAAATTTTATAATCTGTATAATCTGAAATTTTGTAATTCTGACTCATTATCACTTGAACTCACTGTAAAAATATGGCTAAAAAAAATCAGTTGATGGGGGAAAATAAACATATAACATGATATTGTATACTGTTAATATAAATAGTAGCAAGTAATTAAAGTGAAGTATGTGAAAAAGAGACTGACTCACTCATACGTAACTACTTGAGATACTTAATCATCAGCATCATTTTAAACTTTTAAAGCTTACACACCAAATCAAATGTTCACTCATGACATTAAAGTAGTTCGTGCTCAAAATGGTATAAAATAGTTTGTCATAAAAGCTTAATTAATGTATAATTAGACAGAGATAAAAATGGTGATACATACAGACCATCAACCACATTAAAACTACCAGACTAATATTGTGTAGGTTCACCAGTTGTCCTTCTTTGACCCACTTTGGTAGCTTAACCATTGCATACCAGATACCCTTAGATTCATATGCCTACGTTTACCTCTGTGGGATAACTCAAAATGGATGGATTTTTGGATTCACTTATACCCTTTTTCACTGACATGGTGCGACTGCCCAATCTACAACCAGTTCCAAACATTTCCACCAGAAAAAGATTCAAACTGGAGCATGACACTAGAAAACTGTTGGGCCCAAAGTTGGAACCACTGGCATCAGTGGCTGTAGGAGGGGCTACCTCAATAGATTCATCAGTGATTGATAGATGATTGATAGATAAATTCCTCCAACTTCTGCTAGAAACACTAGATCATAATGGGTTTTCAGGACTGTCAAAATGTGGCCTGGTTCTCAAAAGGCACCCAGAGAGAACTGGTTCCACTCCAGTACTGCATTAATTATTAGAAGTGCTTACATTTTGGAACTGATCTGGATCCAGATGGATTCAGAAATTTTGAAAGAAGTCACAAATATACATCAAATACAATAAACATAAAATATTCTTGATGTCACAAACTAATCTGGCTTCAAATCCTTCTGAATCCAGACTCTATTTATGCACAGTGTGTGGAAGGAATTTTCAGACTGCTCTTGTTCCTCCTTGCAAAACATCAATTTTAAGAACTGACTGTTATCCTGCTGCTTAATAAATCCTACCCCTCGACAGGTGCCGCGGTAACAAGATAATCAGTGTTACTCACTTCGTCTGTTAGGGGTTTTAATGTTGTGGCTGATTTGTGTATAATGCAACAGTGACATCATGCCAGATCACCCAATAGAAATACAAACTAAACAGGAGTAGGAACCTGTGAGAGTTTAAGTGCTCAGAGTACACCTGAGTGACCTGACCTGGTGGATTAATTAAGATAACAGTGATCAGTCTGGCACAGAGATGTACTGTTGTTGAGAGGATCCACTCTGACCCAGATTACAGACAGAGTCTTTGTAGCAGAAAAGACTTAATGCTTAGAAAGATTTAATACTAGAATCATCTTAACATGAAGCAGCAGATTTGATTGATGATTTTCTTTGCAAAAAATGCAGTTTTTATGTAACGAGCTCTGACCTGGTGCAAATCGATGGGCTGGATTAGGCAACAGCAACAAGGTTAAAGCTTCATACCATCCTGTTTTTACAGGATAGTATGTTACAGAAAATATTTATGGCATTAAAGTAAAAACTTAAAATCATAAAGAGAGAGTGGAACCAATCTGATAGAGGTTGAAGATTGATTTGCTGCCTGATAACATCCACTGAGAAAAGCACACAAAGGTCATGAACCTGGGTTTAGTGGACAGCAGGAGAGATGTCAAAACACCATCTTTGAACCAGGTATATGACCACCCACTGTGCCACCTGTCGAAGGACAATTGAGCAACTCCACCTGTTTAAAGAAGCCCTGAGATGTCGTTAAAAGCAAGAAATAGGTGTGAGCCTGTACATGGTTGTTATAACTGACCACAGTCTGTTTTAAACAGTGAGAAGAGCACAGGTGAAAAAATAAACTAAAATTTGGGAAAATCTGTTTTAAATTTAATGAAGAATAAGAAAATACACATTTTAAGCCCCAAATGTTTTTTTTAATCTCAATTTAATGCTTTGCAAAACTCAATCATTACATATATGGTCAAAGTTGAGTTAAGACGCTTAACTTTTGAAACTTACTTTGGGATTCAACAACAGAAACTATTCCATCAAATGAATGTATTATTACTACTACTACTATTATTAATATTATTATTATTATTATTATTATTATTATGTTTATTTTGCTATAAAAACATTTTTAGAAGGACTTTGGCTGAGAGGTTTTCTGTAGCATACTGCTCTTCACACTGATGTTAATGTAGTATGAATAACCATTTGCAGCTCACCATGAGAACATCTTCACTCACAGGACAGTTCCTTAGGTGCACCTCGCTAGTAT
Organism: Heterochromis multidens; assembly: GCA_015108495.1. Classification (NCBI taxonomy): domain Eukaryota; kingdom Metazoa; phylum Chordata; class Actinopteri; order Cichliformes; family Cichlidae; genus Heterochromis; species Heterochromis multidens. Next base: position 21,687 of record VUQS01071259.1, read on the forward strand.
CAGGTTGGACCACTCTTCAGAGCTGCTTTAATTCTTCGTGGCGTAGATTCAACAAGGTGCTTGAAACATTCCTCAGAGATTTTGGTTCATATTGACATGATAGCATCACACAGTTGCTACAGATTTTTCAGCTGCTCATTCATGATGTGAATCACCCATTCGACCACACCCCAAAGGTGCTCTACTGGACTGAGATCTGGTGACTGTAGAGGCCATTTGAGTGCAGTGAACTCACTGTCATGTTCAAGAAACCAGTTTGAGATGATGTGAGCTTTCTGACACGATGTGTTATCCTGCTGGAAACGACCATCCAAAGTTGGGTACACAGTGGTGATAAAGGGATGGACATTGTCAGCAACAATACTCAGGTAGGCTGCGGTGTTTAAACCATGCTCAGTTAGTACTAAGTGGTCCAAAGTATGCCAAGAAAATATCCCCCACAACATTATACAAGGCAGGATGGATCCATGCTTTCATGTTTACACACAATTCTGACCCTACAATCTGAATGTTGTAGCAGAAATTTAGTCTCGTCAGACCTGGCAATGTTTTTCCAGTCTCCTGTTCTCTAGAACAGTGAACTGTAGCCTCAGACTCCTGTTCTTAGCTGACAGAAGCAACATCCAGTGTGGTCTTCTGCTGCTGTAGCCCATCTGCTTCAAGGTTTGATGTGGTGTGCATTCAGAGATGCTCTTCTGCATATCTTGGTTGTAACGAGTGGTAATTTGAGTTACTGTTGCCTTCCTATCAGCTCAAAGCTGTCTGGCCAGTCTCCTCTGGCCTCTGACTTCAACAAGGCATTTTCTCCCAGGGAACTGCCGCTCACTGGATATTTTCTCTTTTTCTGACCATTCTCTGTAAACCCTAGAGATGGTTGTGTGGGAAAATCGTAGTAGATCAGCAGTTTCTGAAACTTTCAGACCAGCCTGTCTGGCACCCACAGCAATGCCACATTTAAAGTCACTTAAATCACTTTTCTCCCCCGTTACGATGCTCAGTTTGAACTTCAGAAGGTTGTCTTGACCATGTCTACATGCTTGAATGCACTGAGTTGCTGCCAAATGATCAACTGGTTAGATATTTGCATTAGGAAGTAGCTGATCAGGTGTATCTAATAAAGTGGCTGGTGAATGTCGTTGCTATTCTTAAGTCATGATGAAAAATAGGAGAATACCAGGTTAACTACTCTTGCTAAATGTAACTTGTTTAGCTAGCAGATCAATAACAGACCTTCCTTGATTTGTTAAGTAACTTTAAATAACATGTCTAAATATGTAATATACTGTATGTAAAAATATATATTTGAAGATAGCTGGTCTATATTTCTTTCTGATTTCCCAAACATCACCTACCATCTACCATTTAAATGTATTTTTAGGTTAAGTCTATGACAGTGATTAATAGTCAAAAGCTCTCAAATTAAGGTTTTACAGCTCAGCTATGAGCCTTTAATCTTTAAATCTTACTCCTTACTGATGCTGTAAATCAACGGTCAGAATATATAAGCATAAAGTACAAGACAAGCAGATTATCATTTTGAGGTTTCATTTGGATCATTTAGATTTTCTGCAGTTTTATATTTTCAGAGGGTTAACTTAATTTGCTTAACTTCATTTGTTTGACAGTTACAGGTACTGATGTGAGACTTCTCATACACAAGAGGACAAAACATTATGTGGGGCTGTAAATTTAACCTACAGGAAGTGCTTTTAACAGTCTTTCTGGGTGACCTGATACGTGTTAATGTGTCATTTCAATCATAGCACCTCTGTACTTTTACCTAAGTAGCATTTTGAATGAAGAACTTTTAATAACATGTATCTACCCTGGGCAGTGATTTGTAAAGCTGTAGCCTGATTTCTGAATAATCTGCCAAAGTTGTCCAGCTATGGATAATCTAATCTAAATGAGCCAAGAGCACAGTAGATCTCTGTTTGGGGACTCTCAAGATCAAAATCCTCTCAGCGAATGTAAAATAAAATGCTGCACATAGTGAATGTATTTTAAATGTACATCGGGTCAGAGAAACAGACAATAGAGCCATCAAATCCTCTCTGATTCCCATAGCTCCTTCAGCCAAAAACAGGTTTAGCTGCTCTCTTGTGCTGGGTCAGGGCACTGGACTGTGGATTGTGGGATTGCACTGTTTGCATAATCATACAATCACAAGCGCACAGACCCCGAGGATGAAGGATGGGGTGGCTCGCAGCCAAAGAAGACTTTACAGCTTCTCAATCCTTTACCATCAACAGCTGCAGACTGTAAAACACCACAAACAGCTGCTGATGTACACATTCAGAAGACACAGAGCACCATAATCATCCTATTGGTGTTGAGTTTAAGGCAAATATCACCAGATGAAAACAGACACTGAACGATTTTGTAAACACCCACATTATGTTTCATGGCTTCCTATACGAGCATTTAACAGGAGAGAAAATAACAATGAAATCACCATATACAGTTAGCTTAATTTTACACATTAATTGTACTAAAAACACAGAGTAAAAACGAAGACAAATAATCTGACAAAGAGGAAACGAGGCTGCCTGATTTCCTCCAGCAGGTCATGCCAGACTCGGGGTCCTGACTAGAAAGGATCGGTCTCCTCTGGTTTTTAGCCTCAACCAGGAATTACTAACAGACTTATGCTGGAGGAGCTGGAGCTCATTAGAGTGTTAGAGATATAATAAGTAGGCTGCGAGATAGTAGGAACAAAGAGGATTAAATGAGCAAGAATCAGGATCAAAACTCCGTGAGCAAGAAGGCACGGTGGCTGGTAACTCTACAGAGGTGTTGTGAGGTCACTGGGAGCAGGTGAGGTGGGTTTGGTGGACAGGTGACTGAGTGCAGACCATAGACTGATAGACTTGAATTAAAGCATATGTGGAAGTGCCTTAAACTTTTATTCTTTCTAATGGCCAACTACTCTGGTTGCAAAAGAGTATGAGGGAAAAACAAACCTTTTGCTCACTCGATTTATTACCCCAGAAAACATGTTTCTGTTGAGTTTTTGGTCCCAATCACCAGATTCAAGTCTGATTAAATAAAACATGATGTTAATTTTTGTATTGTTGAATTATTGCCCCCATTAGTGACCAGAATGGTGGTAAAACAGGGTCACTGCAATGAAAAGCTAAAGGCTTAAACAGGTTTTCGCATTAATCCAACGCAGACAAGCTTCGCAGACAATCACCTACATGTTGTAGCTGTTTACTGTCACCAGAGGGCAGTGTCACAAACAACCAGTCTGTCAGCTACTCTTGCTTGTGTTGTTGTTGGTCCGTCAGTCAGCAGCAGAGAAGAGTGAAGTTATAAAAGTACTGAAGTGAAACCAAGTGTTAAAAACAATGAAAAGTGTCCACTTCAGGCCATCTGTGCTTCTCCTGTTCATGGTGAACTCCGCTGTCGTTCCCTTTCCTATTCTGGCCCACTTTTCAACCAATCAGCATTTGACCTACACACAGAATCATCACTGTCGAGCTGGTTGCTGTTGGTTTTTGGAGGACTGCATGCAAGCACATTTGTGTAGGTTGCACAAACAGACACAAATAAAAAAATGTAAAACTGTTCAGCTCAAGGCTTCAAAAAAGGGAATTCACAAACCAGTGGGTGACGTAACAGTGACTATGGTCCTCTTTTATATACAGTCTATGGCCCAGAGTGACTGAGGACCTTTGGTAAGTGAAAGGGAGGAAAGGTTGAATAAGTTGAAATAAAAACAGGATCTAAATTATGGAATATTTTGTAGTTGCAGGAAGGAAGATTGAACAGATGTGTAAAACAAATGAGTTAAAACATTTAGTTAAAGTTGAGGAAAAAACATTATTAAGATCAATAAAAACAAGAAGTGTTGTAAAAATGTCAATCCTCGTGCCATCTTCTGGGATATTTGGAATAACCAGCTTTGGAAACTGAACAACAGGTGGAACCTCATTCATTTCACTGCATGTGACCACAGACTGTATAGAAAAGATGGACATATCCACTTTGATGTCACTCATTGACTCTGGAATCCACTTTTTAAAGCCTCTACATTAGCATTTTGGCTGCCACCATGCTTGATTTTTGTAGCCAGAAATGACCAGTGTGACATCAGTGTCAGGAAGTTTTTTTTAGTGAGCTGCATCCGAAAACTGTACAAGTGTGATGTTCAGACACAGATACCTGCTAATTAATAAACATCTTGGACACTCTGGCACACAGCAATTCATATTATTTGTCAAATAATTTCCTTAAAAATGCTCCAAGGCACTAACACCACCTAGCAGAAAGCTACTGGATCTCTCAATCAAAGGGACCATGCCCCTAACTTTAATTCTTAACTGAATATGAATAAAAAAATTATCTCCCTGTACAGTTGTTATTAAGATGGAAACTGATTTTTTTTGTGTTTGTTTTGACTTTTTTTGTAGCAGGCTGTAAACATGTTTCATTCTGCTGTAAATTTGGGCCATTTAAATGGGAGCCTATGGGGATTGACTCACTTTTAGAGCCAGCCTCTAGTGGCCATTAGAAGAACATCAGTTTTTAGCAGTTGTGCATTGCCTTCATTTTTAAGCCCCTGACGTACCACTTGTGCTTGATGCAGTAAAAGAAAGAGACTGTTACCAGACAAGGCAAAAAAGGAGCATGATAGAACCTAAAAATAAGACAAGCATGACCATCGGTTGGTAATTCAATTAATAAAGATCTCCAGGACTTGACAGTGTTACATATGGTCCATTCAATCAACATTACTTTTACTAGATCAGTAGGTAAAAGAAATTGCCTACTTATTAGCCCTAAAAGAAAACAGGCGTTTTTAAATGTGAGTCAGAACCATCTCATGATTCTGCTGAAAATGACTCCTGTCCTACCACTGATGGCATGATTCCCAAAAAAATATTTACATTCAGTAGATGTGTATAATGCCACTTTATTGATGTAATTGGGGACTTTGTTTGTATCCAGTATTCAGATTCTCATTAGCTCAACAGGTCCACAAAGTATTCTTACCAGCTCTGCAGATCTGCAAAGCTTCCCAGCCTTTCGCAGGTCTTCATTTTGGTTTAACAATGGCATGCTAACTGTCTGCCCCAGGCTCATTGTTTTCAGATTAAGCAGGTATCTCATTCTCAGCTTTGGTGGAGCTAAAAGGAGAGTGAATATGGGGCTTAGTTTAATCACATGGACACACACACACTAGTATAAAAGGATGATAATGTTACTCTGTGTGTGCTGGATGTGAAAGTAGGCATTTGTTTGCTGGAAAAGATGCCAAGCTTGTACCTCTGAGTTCAAATTTTTAAAAATAAATAAATAATCCACTGTAGCCCCACATGAGGTCTGATGAGCAGAAAGTTGGAGATGAACGTTTCACAGATCAAAATAAGAAGAGGTAAGAAATAACACAGCAATCATCAAGCCACTACACCTAGTCTGTTTGTGTCTCTCCACCTACCTGTCTCCAGGATCTTGATGGATGTAAGCGGATGACTGCAGATGGAGGAAGAGGAGGAGGATGCAGCAACGTTTTGCTGGTGAAGCCATCACTGTGGTGACCAGAGTCTGATGTCAGCACGCACTCTATCTCCCTCCCTGCCCATCCTAATCTACTTTAATCTGCCCCATGCCTTTAAACCCCCTGACAGATGGCAGAATTACCCAATCACAGGACAGAGGAGCGGTGCGCAGGGTGAAGGGAGCCCCGCCCACAGGTTAAACACACTGTTGTTCTCTCAATTTGTTATTTTCAGGTCAGCTCAGTCAAAATTTAGTTCATGTCCGGAGATTAAAGGCAGCAAAAATGATGATTACACAAACAAAGCACTGGTCAGCTGTTCATCTGTGAATATGTTTGTCGTGTATGAAGGCGGTTCTCAGACACAGTTATGGAGATACCAGTGAATCAAAAGTAAAACAATGACAATGACAACGCATTAGGGTAGGCAAACAGTGGCTTGTGGATCACATCTGGCCTTTCTGAGTTTATTGAGTGTTTGGATTTGCTGCTGTATGAACCAGATTTAGTTTGTATAAACTGTACTGTTGATTCTTCAGCCTCTTAGCTCCACAAAAAACAAACAAAAGAAAATCAGTTTTGTGCCAGAGTCACTTGTTTCAGATTTATTTTATCAGAAGAGATACAAAAAGAAAATACTGTGACAGTACCCACCAGACTCTCTATTTTTAAGACTCAACATTAGTTGACTTTTTTTTTAGTTAAGAGGCTTAAAACCTAATTCTGTCTTTACTTCACTACACTATTTAGTGAGGACTCTACAGTACAGTTTATACAGCAATAATAATAATTAGAATTGGATGAGTTTCCCTGGTGGTCTTGCGGTTAGGATTTATTGCTGTGGTCTGGGTTCAGTTCATGTTTAGGGAATGTGTCTTTGATATGTGGATAGTGGATATATTAGATGTTTGTGGAGCTGCCAGGCACTAGGAAGAGCACAGTGAAAGTGTAAAGTGAAGGAGGACATGCAGAGGGTTGGTGTGACAGAAGAAGATGCAAGGGAGAGGGTGAGATACAAGCAGTTGATCTGTGGTGGTGACCCCTAAAGGCAGCAGCTGGAAGAAGAATATTCATAGACCATATGGGTGTGTCACAGAAACATAGATATCTGTGAATCAGTGCGAAGAATCAGACTATTTCACTCATTTGTCAGATAACTGCATAAAAATCCTCCAAAAGGCACCATTTTAGTCACGAGGTTCATATTTCTGTGTTATTGGCTGGTGATTATCTTCCTGCATTATTTCCCAACACAAATGGTGGTTTTTAAATCAGCCTGACCTCTCTAAGGACATTTCTAGCTTTTCCTGGTAAACCAGTCATTTGTACATGCTACACAGAGAGGGAGATGGGTGGAAAGGTGACGATGCAAGGAGCAGAGGTGATGACGGTAGATGAGTTTAAATAACTGGGGTCAACCATTCAAAACAGAAAACAGTGGGTGACGTAACAGTGACTATGAAGAAGAGAGTGCAGGCAGGAGTGGGTGGAGACGAGTGTCAGGGGTGATTTGTGACAGAAGGATAAGCAGCAAGAGTGAAAGGGAAGGTTTATAAGATGGTAGTGAGACCTGTTTGGTTTGGAGACGGTGGCACTGACAAAAAGACCGGAGGCAGAGATGAAGATGTTCAGATTTTCACTGGGATGGACAGGATTAGAAATGAGTACATCAGAGGGACAGCTCAGGTTGAGCAGTTTGGAGACAAAGTTAGAGAGACAAGGCTGAGATGGTTTGGACATGTGCGGAGGAGGGATAGTGGATATATTGGACAAAGGATGTTGAAGATGCAAGCAGGAGCAACAGAGGAAGAGCACAGAGGAGTTTCATGGAAGTTGTGAAGGAGGGTTGCAGAGAGTTGGGGTAACAGAAGAAGATGCTAGAGAATAGGTGAGATGGATGCAGATGATCTGCTGAGGGAACCCCTAAAGGGAGCAGCTGTTCTTCTCACCTATACCTAGATTCAAGGTTTTCCTTTAATTTGACACCCGTGTGTCTTACAGACTTCGTCCACCGGAGAGCCCTAACAAGTTTATTTCAGGCACTGTGAAGTCCATGTCATTCATTAGAAGTTCATTACCTGCTTTGAATTTCAAGAAGTAATTATTTGGCTCGGCTATAATTTCAGTATTTAAATAAAAAAAAACAATACAGTAAATTATTTAAACACTAGTAACAGAGAAGACAAGAGGGTTGTGAGTAAAATCAAATGAATTGTAACAACAGTTTCACATCAGGTTAAAAGACACAGGGAGATGAAGGACTGAAGGCAAAAACAAAAGAAGGAATTTGGCAACTCTCAGTAATAAAACCCATTAAGCCACTAATTCTAACATATGTCCAAATTCTTTGTTCTGCCTTGAAATAACAGATACATCTACAAATACAATTTAAGCTCAAAGCACGAATTAAAAATATAAAAAAAAAAACGTTGGCGTATTGAAATCGTATAATTTCAATCAGGCATTTTTTGTAGCCACGCCCGGCCGGGGTCCTCGGTGTAGACATCGCCGCGGTGCATCCTGGTTCCTTCCTTTCCATCCCAGGCTCGCTCTGCAATCATGGGTACGTCTCAAACTTCGACCCAAATCCCCCCAAATTTTCACTTTTGCGGGGATTTCTTACATCGGTGTCGCGTGTGAAGGTCTTACAAACCGATTTAAACGTGTTTGCGTCGGTAAAGATCCGCAGATGATTTTTAAAACACCAGTTTTGCGGATGTTTGAAGCCGCAACGTGGAGCGGCCATAACACGTCTGAGCGGCCGGCGGCGTGTTAGCGACGTTAGCTCAGCACGCTTAACGTTCCCGTTACATTTGAACCCGCCCGTGTCCGGTTATAGTGCCGTGTTTAAGGGCCTTTAAAGTGACACCCGCCGGGCGGTTGGTGCCGTTAATAAAGCCGGAGATGACGTGTTGGAGCCCAGCTTTAGCTGCTCTGGCACTTTCCAGCTCATGAAATCTCATATTTTGGCCAAAGTCAGGCTGAACTAAAACCGTAACGCGTGCCTGAGAAGTCTGGTTTCTGTAGAACAGTTTGTTTGTGTACCTGCTTTGATTTCCTGCCTCATGAATAAGTCTGTTTATTGGAGCTGCAGCATCACTGTGTGTAAAACCTCATTCAGAATGCCTGAAGCTCCACCTTGATGCTGATGCTGGGTGTGTGTTGACTTTGGCTGTCTTTCAGGAAAGTGTCGTGGTCTGCGTACCGCCAGGAAGCTCCGCAATCACCGGCGTGAGCAGAAATGGCACGACAAACAGTACAAGAAGGCCCACCTGGGCACCGCCCTGAAGGCTAACCCCTTCGGAGGAGCCTCTCACGCCAAGGGGATCGTCCTTGAGAAAGTGTGAGTACCACGACACTGACTACTGCTTTACAGTTAGGAAGACGTGGAGCAGTTTGCCTCTGGGTTAAATCCGCCACCTTTGAGGCTTTTAAGAGCTGCTTTAGATGGTTAAATCTCCTCTTTCTGTCAAGTATTTCTTTGAGTTTGGTGTTTCATTGTGCTCTCTGTGCACCTCCATGTTTTTTAGTCCTTGACATTTTGTACCTTTGTGTGTTCTCCCTCCATAAAGACTCTTTGACTGCTGTAGATTTTATTTTTTTACTGCTTCAGACGCTGAAAACAAAAAAAACTCAGTGATGAATGGTGGAAGGTGTGAAAGGCTACAACTTACAAATCAAACAAAGCTGGTAAATATTTCCAATAATCAGCTGTTTGGGTTGAACTGAAAGAGCTCTGTGTGTTTCCTGTGTGCAGTGGTGTGGAGGCCAAGCAGCCCAACTCTGCCATCAGGAAGTGTGTGAGAGTTCAGCTCATCAAGAACGGCAAGAAGATCACCGCCTTCGTCCCCAACGACGGTTGCCTCAACTTCATCGAGGTAAACGGCAGCAACAAAGTTGTTGTTTGGTAGCAGCCAGAGGTTTATGTAAAAACAGAAAAAATGAGCCAGAGTGAGTCCGTTTTCCTTACACTTTTAAATGATTTCAGATCAGGTGTCTCAACCTCGGTCCCTTTTTTAAAAATTAGGGCTTCGCAGCTTGCGTGTGAAGTCGGAGTGTCTGTAAGCTGCAGTAAATAAAACTACTGTTGTGGAATTGATTTTTTTTTCCAGTTTTTGACTAAAACAAACTTGCATGCATCTACAGATCTCATTTGAATTTGCTCTTGGCTCCTTAAAAGTTCCTAAATTTATATTTTAGCTCTATTATCTGCATGTAAGAGAACAGTTTTCCCTGTTCTAATCACCTCCTCTGCTTCTGGACCTGCAGGAGAACGACGAGGTTCTGGTGGCAGGTTTCGGACGTAAGGGCCACGCCGTCGGTGACATTCCTGGAGTTCGTTTCAAGGTGGTTAAAGTGGCCAACGTCTCTCTGCTGGCACTCTACAAAGGCAAGAAGGAGAGACCCAGGTCATAAACAGTCAAGGCATAAAATAAAATAAACACGTGTTCGATTACAGTCTGTCTGCTTCGTTTTCTCATTTCATTGTTTTTCTTAGGCACAGTTGTTAGCAGGTGATTTGCTTGTTTGCTTTCATTGAAGACATGAAGTGTTTTAACAGAGTTAAACTGATGTTTTTGCTTCTTTAGCTTTTTGAATTTGAGGTTAAAATACAACAAAATACCCAAGACTGACTTATCTATTTTTTTTTTTAAATAACACGCTTTTGGATATGCACAGTAACCTCAATATATTTACTTTATTTCCATTTAAATATCATGAAAATAAGCATTTCACCTGTTTTTGTTTTTAATATCTCATTTAAATATCTACAGTAGCAAAAACACAAGTTTCACTAAATATAATTTTGAGATTTGTCATACTTTTTTTTTTTTTTTTTTTTTTTTTTTTTTTTTTTTTTTTTTTTTTTTTTTTTTTTTTTTTTTTTTTTTTTTTCTTCTTTTTTTTCCCCCCCCCCCCCCCCCCCCTTGGTGGGG